>OZ023249.1:10367403-10645714 GCA_964006365.1 Trididemnum miniatum
AGGAACCATCACGCAATTTGTAACCTAAAACACAGCTTTTTACACTATTGTAAAAGCAGATTTTGAGAGACCGCTGGGCAATTTTGAAAGACCATTTCAGTTCCTCAAAACGCCTCAAAAAATACTGCCATTACTTACTGACATTGGTGATAACTGTTAGGCCTATAGTTTACACATGTAAAGCAAATAGACCGGGAGTACTTTTTTTGCGCCAGAGAAAGCTCTGTCTGTTGACTGCTCATAATAAAGATAGCATTAGTTATTTATGAACTTTGGCTGGCTTTGGAATAGGCGAATGCGCTTGTTTAAATAAACTTCTCAACTTATCCCAAGCAGAAGCAAACGGGGTTTACCTACTCAATTTTTATTACAATAGTCAGAACTCTTTCAGTCACGTCTACTACACATAGAGAATAATTATGCTCTGGAATATACAGCAATGGCGAAGTAGCAACGTCAAAATCAATAAAGCAACATTAGTAATGTTTCGTGTGTAAGCAGCTTAGCTCTGCATTTTCTTTTTGCAGCACTTATGCAAATTGTTTGTGGTTTAATGAATCGCCAGAAAAACAAATGCTTCTACCATATGCAAATCGATGCCACAAAAAAGTGCAAATTTACTCCCAAGACTAGCCAGGTCCTGTATAAGAGTAAATTCTGTTGCGTTGCTTCCAAACTTCAAGCAAGAAATTCAAAGAATGCCGCAGCTGGCAAGTAGGCCTAAAGGTGTGTTTGCACAAAATACGATACGATTTTTTGCACGTAAAGTGACGTAGGTTACGAAACGGTCAGACGTTATAGCATAAAGCTGCGTCACTTTGCGCGGCGTTCTAAAAAACAATCGTACGGTGCTTTGCAAAAGCAATCAATGGAAAGCAACATTGTTTGGGTTCGAATTGTGAGGAAGACATTTCCGTCAACTGCTAACGTCTAAAATTGGATCAAATTTCAAGCGCTAACAAATCGGATTAGAATCACATTTAGTGTAAACATACCTTAAATCAAGTTTAGTGTTGTTTGGTAATTTTGGGTTTTGCAATGCAGTAGCGTCACCAGTGGCGATTCTAAGGGGGGGCCAGAGGAGGCCATGGTCCCCCCAGATTTTTACCTGGCCCCCAGGTTGCTCCACCAGTTTTAACAAGCTCAAGTAGCCCATGACAGGGTATGAAAATATACTCAGCCCATCGTAGCCCCTCATCCTCCCTTCTGGAACTCAACGCGAGGTCCTACAGGCAAAAGTTTTGTGCCTAAAAGAATACTTTTCATTTCCACGCAGAATTAAAGACCAAAAAAAGGGCTTCAAGAAACGAAAGTGGGCCACCAAGCACCGCAGTGGGACCCCAGAAACGCGTGCCCCCCTCCCCGGTTGGAGGGCTTGAGGGACGGTTGCACCGGCCCTGGTCTTAAGACTGCCATCAGCCGAGTGGGGTTCAATCTTTTTACGGAGAACAATACCTAATTGTTTTATTTCTGTTATCATTGAATGGCTAGCATAGGCCGTGAACCATAAATTTGTTTTTATTTATCGACCGACAAAACATGGATGGATTAACACATTTACAATAGCCATGACCAGAAAAAGGTTACTACTACAAAACGATAGCCTATACGTTAATACATGCAGTGAATAGCCCACAAATAATATTTTGAAAATAAAATAAGGCGTATAAGATTATTTTGCACCAGACGGGATACGTTTCGACTATTAAATAAAGTCTCTTCAGTGGTGCTTAAAACTTTAAATCCATGAAGTAAATCCATCAACATACAATGCATTCTACCTAGCACCTTTAAAGGTTGCTTCTTTATCAAACTCAAGTTTTTGGCCCCAAACAACGATACCCAATGAAAGAAATTATAACCACTAATCCACAACTAAGTTCCCGGTAGCCTAACTAGCCCACATCACTATAAGCCCTTATGGCAACCCACTAATTTGCAGCTGCAGACGCGTTTCGACCTTATTATGGTCTCATCAGTGCAGCATAGCAACCTCCCACCTTCCTAAAAAAAAAAAAAAAAAAAAAAAAAAAAAAAAAAAAAAAATTCTAACCTTCAAAAGAACTACACACTCCTAATCTAAGAAGCCTCTCCTCGTTCTGCTCAAGGTAGAACATTTGAAATAAAACCTTCAAGAAAATAATACAGGCTGGATTATGATGTCACAGATTCACTGTAAACAATCGATAAGAATAGAAAAGTCCGGTTGGTTTAAACATTATTTTCCCGGTAATCTGAGAAGGAATATTTTGTTTAAGGTTTGTAACTATACCAGTTTGTAATTATTCTCAGATTACCGGGAAAATAATGTTTAAACCAACCGGACTTTTCTATTCTTATCGATTGTTTACAGTGAATCTGTGACATCATAATCCAGCCTGTATTATTTTCTTGAAGGTTTTATTTCAAATGTTCTACCTTGAGCAGAACGAGGAGAGGCTTAGATTAGGAGTGTGTAGTTCTTTTGAAGGTTAGAATTTTTTTTTTTTTTTTTTTTTTTTTTTTTTTTTTTTTTTTTTTTTTTTTTTTAGGAAGGTGGGAGGTTGCTATGCTGCACTGATGAGACCATAATAAGGTCGAAACGCGTCTGCAGCTGCAAATTAGTGGGTTGCCATAAGGGCTTATAGTGATGTGGGCTAGTTAGGCTACCGGGAACTTAGTTGTGGATTAGTGGTTATAATTTCTTTCATTGGGTATCGTTGTTTGGGGCCAAAAACTTGAGTTTGATAAAGAAGCAACCTTTAAAGGTGCTAGGTAGAATGCATTGTATGTTGATGGATTTACTTCATGGATTTGAAGTTTTAAGCACCACTGAAGAGACTTTATTAAAATAAGGCGTGTTAGTTGCACTTAAAGTCTTTCACATTCTGATGCATGTTCGCCATACAAAGTTGAGAAGCTACTTGAGCAAATGCAAGAAACTGTAATTTGCAAAAAAGGTTTGTCAATTTTTGCCCCTCACCTCTGAAAATTAATTGACCCCCTTGACATTGCGATGTGGCGGCGGCCCAACTTCATATGTTTTGTTGTTGCTTGACATTTTTGGAATGTCAGGTTGGCAACAAGCCATTTGGCTGAATGGTTGGTTGAGTGCTTAACACTATCGATTCGTAAGTTTCGCATTATTTTTTATCTTCAGTTATTGTTCGCGCGTTTACTTTTTACTACTTTAATATATTTATTTTTTGTATTATGTTTTTGTTGTGGGGGGATATCGAGTGGTGTAGTAGACCTATTCCTCTTCTGTTCTAACTTTACGATTTAGGTTTGAGCTACAAATGTTTATTTTTGTGCAAGTCTTGTAGTTATACGTTTGATCCCGATGCTCTTTTTGCATTTCTATAGTCAGACCGGACCACCACGAGAGGTAGAATGTAGGGATTCTCACTAACTGTTTGCAGTTAAAGATGGAGAAATTACGTTAAGTGCCTTTTTCAAGGGTGTTATAACAAGCAAACTTTACGAGTTGTTGCCGATACTATTCCTTTAATGTCGAAGTTGAATGTATTGCAGGAAAACTGTGAATAACTTACTAATTTTTAGGCTAGGCAATCAGTTTGACTCGTCTCGGAGTCAGACCTTATGAGTCCACCGCTTCAGAAACAGACGCTCCAAGTCCGACCATTTTGCCATCTTATGTTGCAGTGAATGTCATTCATAATGTTTAAAGTGTGTCATGTTCCAATATGCTTACTTTTTAAGTTTGGTCGCAAATTTCTTTGAACTTACTTTTTTCCTCTCAAACACAATCTGCAGTGGCCGCACCTCAATCTATCTTGGCTCCAAAGTGGCCTCCCCACTTTTTGGGTGCTAGAATCGCCACTGAGCGCCACTAGTGGTTTACTCTTGCAGATAAGATTTTGCAATTTGGGGCAACAGCGCTGCTGTGTATTACTACCGCAAGCCAATTTAATATTGTTTTAGCTGATAATTTTAATGGTGCTGTTAGTTCCATTTTTGTAGTTTTATTAGTGTTAACTACTATACCGTCTCCTGGTTTTATTGCTATTATCAACCTCTACTAGTTGTGTTATTTGCGCTGTGTTCATTCCTCTACACACTGATGATGAAGTCAGTTGACTTCGAAACATGGGATTGCGCCCGCGGCAGCCCCTCCTCTCCTGGGTCCTAACGTCGAAAAAAATAACCCCTTTTTAGACGTGGAGGCAGCGATATGGTGCCGTCAACAAAGTAGAATGGGATAGTTAGAAGTGATATCTCGGTAAACTATGAAACAGAAACCAACAATTTATTTAACGCTGATAATATCGTGTGTGATTGTATTTCTTTTTATTAAATTATTTTGTTCGTTGCAATTGCCTTTACGCTATGAACAGAGATTGTAGGTTGTGCCACCAGGGTTGGGAATCGATATCCAAAAAAGTAAAGAAATAATCGATATTCGATGGTTCACCAAAAAGTAAAGAAATAATGGATTTCGATGGTAGTTAAAAAAGGAAAAAATAAAGAATATTGTAATCGATATTACACTGAGCATTTAGTAGTGTACGCCAAGCATTTTTTGTGATGTTCTCACATTCATGGGGTAACTTACAGACAAACGACGGACATAGTGTATGCGAAGCAACTTTGCTAGTAAAAATCTTTTTTTGTTGTTTTTTTTTGGCACAAAAAAAAATTTATCAGCAAAGACAAGGTAATGACATACCGACGATTATTTTAAATTTACTAAAGTGAGATAAAGTAACCTGGACAAAAAGAATCGAATATGGAATATCGAATTGCGCCAAAAAAAAAAAAAAAAAGGTAAAGACAAGGCCATATGCGATACTCATTCAAAAAAGTAAAGGCTCCAGTGCATTCGATGAACAAAAAGTAAAGAATATCGCAATCGAATATCGATCACAATTGATTTTTCTCAACCCTGGGTTGTGCTCAGTTCTATATTACAGCAGCATGTGGCTCTTGAATTTAAAACTTTGCCCATCCCTCTTATATTGCCTACATTTATCCCTAATCCAACATTTTACGATCAACAAGCTGTTCGCAGGTTGTGTTCGACTGTCAAATGTCTGAGCCTTCATTGATGTAGGCTAGTATTCAGTCAAAAAAGCTACCAAATACTTTTTTGAAATTTAAACTAATGTAGACGAAACATTTTGTGCGATTAAAAGATTTATAGGCTGTTTGCGTGAACAAAATCAAACAAAACTTTTCGGATTTATGGCGTGTTATTTTTTTTAAATAACTGGATTTAGTTTCGACCAGCGATGTAACTTGAAGCGATTGCTTTGTCAACCGCTTCCACTTTCATTACCTTACCCGCAATGAATGCAAAATATAGGCCAGAGATGGGCAACCTTTTTCGGTCTATGTGCCAAAATTGGCTAAAATTAATGGCCAAAATTTTCCGCGTGCCAAACAACAATTCGTGTTTTCCCATGAAAATATCGGTGAAGAGCAAAAAAAAGGTCTTCACGTCCTCAGATGTAATGTTTTCCCCTGAAAATGTCGGTGAAGAATAAAAAAGATCTTCACGTCCTCAGATGTCTTACGAAGAAAAAAAAAATAAGAGGATCATATGTTGGTTAGTGAGACTTCTGCTGCTGTTTTTCTGTTGACTCGTTTCCGTGGCCTCGTTCGCGTGCCAGAGAAACGAGCTCGCGTGCCGAACTTGGCACGCGTGCCAGGGGTTGCCCATCCCTGATATAGGCTAATGCTTAATTGTTGCACGTGTTCACATTTTTTCGCGCGGCTGTTACGATAATGTCGCATTTCATTTACATTTCAGCGATTAATATTCTAAAAACCGAGCTCTGTCTCCGCAGGTATATTATCGATAATTTTTTTTTCTTTCATTTGCAGATGTAGTAATCAAATCCAAGAGGAAGCGGGGGAGTTTTTGAGCTTCTGCTTTTATTTTCACGTTGCTGGTTTTAACGCAAGTACATTAACTTCATAGGCCTACATTTATCAGACTGCCCATGACCTCATTGACGTTCAGCAAACAAAAAATTGGCAATTTTGAAACTTTTAAACTGATGACACGCGCTTTCGTATTAAAGCTCTATGCATTTTAAGGAGCGTATGGGTAATTCCAAATTATTCAAAGTTGGTCGACGGTTTCATTAAAAAAGAGACCGTGCTGGCGAAACTTGGCAAGAATGAAAAAAAGTGGTAGGTAGGATAACTACTGGTTCATACTAAGAATGGCCTATCGGTCAAAAAGTTACTGTTTGCTTTGAAAAGTAATTTTCAAAGCTTTAGTGACAGTAGGCCTATATTTTTTTTTTCGTAGCCACAGAATTGCAGCTTAGGTTTTTATGTTAGTGAAGTACGCGCATCATGGAAGATGATCTAAGTGCGCATCAAACCCACGAAGCCAGCTTCGGAGCCCAATGCACCTACCACTAAACCAGGGGTGGGCAAAGTTTTTAATTTAAGAGCCACATGCAATAATATGGAACTAAGGGAGAGCCGCAATCTCTGTTTGAAGTGTTAACATAATTGCAACGAACAAAACAATTTAATAAAAAGAAAACACTAAGATACACGATATTATCAGCATTAAATCAACTGTTGGTTTCTATTCGATAGTTTAGTGAGACATCACGTCTTATTATCCTCCTTCGTTAACAGCACCAAACAGGAGCGGATCCAAAATCATTTTTGGTTGGGGGATGCACTTTTGATTTCGCTTGAATGTTAACGAAATACAAAAACGTTCAAGTCCGAAAAAAAGCGTAAATAAACCCTATAAAACCGTGTGTTCATGTCAGAAATGTACTAACATTTTTTCGAGGAGAGCACCAAATTTTGACATTTTTAAGCGTAGATTTTTCCAGCAGAGTTAGTGGATTTTTCCGGCAGAGTTATAAACAAAAACGACTATAGAGAGGTCCGGGGGCATGCTCCACAGGAAAATGTATAAAAATTTACGTTCTGTAATGGCCATTTTAGTGCTTTTGAACAATTTTTCAGACCAATTTGGTTTAAATCTTTTGCCCCTAATTATGACTTTTTCACCAAATGCTGGTATGATGCATTTTGTTCGCACATTTTCGATTCATGCGTGGTTGAAGCGTAAGAATTATTGTCATCGAAGAGGTTTAAAATTATGGAAAAACACAGTATTCATCAAAAACATTGTTGAAAATGGTTGGTGAGGGGATGTATCCTCCTACCCCTCTGGCACTATATTGCTGTCTCCATGTCTAAAAATGGGTAAGTTTCAACCTTACGACGCAAGAGAGGAGGGCAGCGGCAGGTGCAATCTCATGTTTCGAAATCTACTGACTTCAACATCAGTGTGAAGGAGAATCAAGTCAGTGCATGGAATCGTATGACCCTGGGCTTAAGCTAACTCAACTAGTAATTTAAGCTGACTGAAAGTGCCGATACACTGATTACGCCAAACTCAACATCGCTCAAATTAAGCAAATTAAAACGTTCAAAACGACAGAAAATTGCGAAGTAAAATTAGTGCTCTAGTAACTGCCCTGGACTCGAGTTTCGCTTAGCGCCAGTTCATCAGCAGGGCTGACCTGTACCCAGAAATATGCCGTTAGAATCAGTAACTATTGTGAGAAAACAATACACATCAATGCGCGTGAACAAGATCTATTTTAATAAGCTTAAATTACAATTTGTACTGCGTAAAAATACAATATTACTGGTCAAAAGAAGAGCCACAAACAAAAAGCCGGCAAGCCGCATTTTGCCCACCGTTGCACTAGACCAACTCCATGTGCAAAGCTTTAGCTATATCAGGACAAGGCAAATTGCAACAGGCTCTGCCGCTCCCTCATGCGGAAACATTACGCACTTCCTCAAAGTGTGACAATAAAGTACCAAGTGTTGCCAAATAGATTAAAGCTAATGTCGTTCACATAAATGCCTATTTATTCTAATTTGAGACCTTTCTTTAATCACAAAAAAAGAAAACAGAACGTGCAGAACCATTCCATAAAATCATAAATGATGACCATTGGGTTGCAGAAACAACATCTATCAAAAGTCCTCCTTTAGTGCAAATTCTAAGTTTCGATTCCAAGTAATTAAATCAGTGGTCGGCAACCTGTGGGACGCGGCCCAACTGTGGGCCTTTTAGCAATTTTTTGTGGGCCGCGGGCTATTTGGTTTTACAAAGTCTTAGTGGGCCGCATGCTAGGTGCAAATAAACAGTAAGCCCATATATACAAATAATAATAAAAACCTTCCCTTTGATGCTTTACGCGTAAAACAATCCAATGCTTTTTCTTCCGGCAATACATGGCTACAAAAGTAAAACCCGTAGTACCACGCACAAAAACGGGTGCGGTGTGTCTGTATTTCGTTCATGCACTGCTCGCTTTGTTTCTTCTGTTCTATCGATGCGAGCGAGTAAGTGGAAAAAATGCACGCGCTTCGCGTTTTCTCTGCTTTTAAAACAATGCTCCGTTTTTTCATTTTGTCGTCGTGTTGTACTGTATGTTCATTTTGTAGTCGCAGTTTAAAATTAGGCTTGCCATACGTCCTCCTTTTGGGGACATGTCCTTCTTTTTAACCAAAAAAAAATTGTTCTACGAGGTTGCCAAAAAATGCCTAAATGTCCTCCGTTTCGGCATTATGAATAGTGAAAACATGTTAAATCATTCTTTCACAAAAAAGTTTGGAAAGTTTCAGTGCAACTATACGGCCTGCGGACGCCATGACCCTTTTGTTTGGTCGTCACTTGATTTTGGACAAAAAACTGGACATGTGCGGACGTAATGACTTTTTCTTTTTGGTCTTAACTTGCAGAAAATTGAACATCTGTGGACGTGATGATCCTCAAAGAACCTATCCTCCTTTTGCGTAGTGAAAATATGGTAACCCTATTTTAAATGTAGCGGGCCTTCAATAGCTATTGAAAGGGTGATCTGGGCCGCGTTAAAAAAAGGTTGCCGACCACTGAGTTAAATTGAACTTTTATGAAACATACCGAGGTTAATCTTTGTTCCAAAAGTAGACATTTGGTGTTTATTGCTTAGACGTAAAACAAATGCTTTGTTCTCGATTCTCATTAAAACTAGAAGCAAATTTAATTTGAAAAAAAAATTACAGCCAAGAAACAACAAAAATGCAGAGACGGAGGTTCCTTATAAGTCTACACTAATTACCGAATAGGCTAATAAGGAATAGTATCGGAGTTGAGAAAGTGAGTTTTTTTATTATAACATAACTCCAGTCAGTTTGAAGTTCCAAATCATGCCAAGCTTTATTTGGTTTCGAAAATTTGTTGAAAAATGCAGAGGCGGCTCGGGTGTGGGAGCTGCGGAGATCCCCAACACAAACCAGCAAAAAAGAGCTGATGGTGATTTTTTAATTAAGCACAATTTACAAAATTATTCAAAGCTACTTAATATTTTTTTCTTTTTCGTAATGAAGAGTTTATCCCTAATTCCATTTATAACTTCAAAGTTTCTAGCTCAAATAGTAGGAATTTGGTAAGCATAAAATTTTTTGAAATAGGCTACAATCGTGTAGTTGTAGATATTTGGCAACACTGCTGGTGCTGCAGTGACGTAATTGAGTTGAGCAGCACCAATTGATGTTACCGGTTAAAACGAACAACGCATTTATTTTTGAATTTGTGCGAAAAAGGCAGAAGCCTACTATAAAAATGTCATAAAAATGCCAATATTACACATAGTTTCTGCAAAAAATAATCAAGCACGTGTTTTAACTGTTATTTTTGAAATGTGAATTTTGCGAAATTTAATGAGAAAACTGCATGTACATGGTACAGTAATGATAGTCTGAATCAGCTTCTACGTTGAGATAGTGTGGAGCTGCGAACTTTTCCCCCCCAAGCATGCAGCAGCACCAAGCGTGTCGATTTCTTGCTGATTTTTTATCTTTGGTGTTTATGAATGCTCAAAAAAGAAAAGACAAATATCACAATGTTTCTAGCCTATTTTTAAAAGAATGAAAAGGCTAAAGGACCTAAAAATTTAAGAAGTTGAATCATAAAGCTCCAGCAGCCTAAGAAATTGGTATTTTTTGTCTCGTGCATTCAAGTCAGAGTTATTTGATTTAAAAAGAAAATTAGATTTGCTTTTTTGGCGATAAATAGTTAGGGTGGTTGGGGTATGCTGGAGTATTCATCTAAGAACAGGATGGGCAATACTGTTCGCACGAAGGGGTGCATTTAAAAAATTTTTGAAGGCCGCATTGACTGGAAGAGCAAAAAACACATTCGCAAATGTCCTATTTTCACTACCGAAAATCGGTGAAGAGCAAAAAAGAGGTTTACACAGCCGCACATGTCCATTCTTTCACCGACATTCAGCGCGGACGTAGGAAAAAAAGAAAAAAAGGTCTTCAACTTGGTTCACGATAGGAGTTTAGGCCTACAGATAGATAGATAGATACGTTTATTCATGACCATTTACAACGGCAGGAAGTAAAAAACTTAAGGCACATTGAAATATGGTACATAGGGTTACCGCGAAAGAGCCAAAACGCTCGCCTAGTCGCGGACACCTTTTCCTTCTTTAACCTATTTGTCTTTTCAGTCTAACACAAAACGAAAAAAGCAACAACATCACAGAAAGCAAAAGGCAAAATCGCCCTTTACAATTTATGCACACTTTGCGCAGTATATACACCTTAATTATGACAAAAACACATTTACTGCAAACTAGTACCTTGTATAAATTAGCGATCAATCAAATCAAATCAAATTTTTTTTTTGCGATGTTAGTAATTAAACAACAAGAAAAATACAATACAAAATTAGAAACAAAATCAAAACAATGCGCAGGGAGACTGCGAGTTGACCTTGCGGCCCGCGGGCTGCAGATTCCCGCTTAAGTTTTGAATGTGGCTCGCTTAAGTTTTGAATGTCGCTTAAGTTTTGAATCTCGCTTAAGCCACATGTGGCCCGCTTAAGTTTTGAATGTGGCCCGCGTCAGAACTTTAATTGTTAAGTGTACAACAAAATATAGGAATATAAAACATTAAGATTTCTTAAAAACTGCGTCACATTCAACTACATGATATATTTGTAGCATACAAAACGCGCAAAAGACTCAGAAGTCTCTGATTTTACGGTAAGAAACAGCGTAGAATGAATGTTGTTAAATTTGCGGCGAAATATTGTGAAAGCGAAATTTCACAATTAAAAGTAAATGTGGCCCGCTGAAAATGTCATGCAATCAATGTGGCCCGCTGTGCTTTGCCGGTTCCCCACCCCTGTTTTAAACAATATGAGCTATTATATTATTTCAGCAATGCTTACACTGTAAATGCTTTTGCAGGCATGCAACGGCTGGCAAGCGACACGCTATTCTGTCGGAAATGACCGCAGCAGGGTCGATAAGCAGTAAAATATGTTTAACAAAGATGGTGGAAAAAATTGCTTGTCACCTGTATAGAAAAGGGGAAGACGCAAAATGCGATTATGATGCAATTTTTTTGTGGACTAGTAATGTTGCATTTTGATGTAGATTTGCAAATACCCGGACAATATTCTTCACCAGCCTCCATTGGAAAAACCTATTTCATTTTATTTTTGATGAAGTGAAAACTTCATTTTCCATTGAACTGGCTTGCAATGACCAAGCATGACTTAGCAGTTACTCCAATCACTTCTCTTAAATTACGTAGCTGTTAACTCAAAAGTTTTCGAAGCAAATCTTCAACGAACCTGCAATTTCAAATTATAAAAGGCCAGAAATTTTATGACTACTTTTCAGTTCAGTGATTTCTTTGTTTGCTACAGCAGTTAGCTTTTCGTTTTTGGTCGCTGCTTTGGAGAAATTGTCTTTGTACCAATACCCGTGATTTAGCGCAAAAGAGTATTTTTTTAATGGTTGTGTTGAAGTCTACCTCCACGCAACGTCTTCAATTCTTCACGTTGAAAGATTTTGTTTATTTTAAATTTTGTTGTAGATTTTGTTCGTGAAGGTGCGGGTGTTAAGATAAACGTGGAAAAAATAATAAAGACAAAAAGACAGATAAACGACAAGAGTGAAAAATGAATTGTTTAAGTAAATTAAGTGTATGAGTTCAGTGGGTATGAGCTCAAACTGCATCCGGTTGTGAGCTCATCGTTGATGGGTTGGATTAATGGGGGTACCTTATCACAACTTCCTCCAGGTCACCCTTGGGCAAGGTGTAGTAGGTACCTGTAAGCCCCCCTCAGCAAGGGTTACGTGCTGGAAACGATTAGTGTTAAATGAAACCTTCTTACACCCGCCGTATTACGCCGAAGCTAGTAACAAGTTGCGCGGCCTATCTACGCGGATTAGCGCCTAGGCAACACAGCTCCGAAAAAACGTCGCAACGGTGGCGAGTCGTTGGCGACACTGTGTAAATTTGACCGGCCCGGGAATCGAACCCAGGACCTCCCGCACCGATAGCGTGCGCTTAGCAACTGAGCTAACGTCCAGTCGTTAGTAATTATAAAAGGTTAAAGGGCTGCAGTACATAGGCCTGCATTTAGTTTCATTTTCTTTTTTGTGTATTTATTAGTTTTTAATTTAGGTTGTGCAACCATGCGCAGTTAAACTTAACTCGCATGTTTCAACGTTTTGCGTGTTTGTTGCATATTCCTTTTTCTGTGCCATTTTATTTTCATGCGTTGTTTTGATTGGTTATTGTTGGCGGTCAGAAATTAAACTTTTAATTGATTGGTTGAAATGTGATGAGTTAGCATATCCTTCTAAAGGTATTACGTGTAAGTCTGAATAAGAGCCAAATAAAGGCCTACCCTGCATCCAATAATACAATAGCAGTCTTATGCTTATACTACAAATGTTAGAGAAGCAGACCCACACTTTAAACCAGGAGTGGGGAATCTGCGGCCCACAAAAAACACCCCAAAGTTCAACACTTGGACTGTTTTCTACACTTAGCATTACATTAGTGTACTTTTAAGAAAGATGAAAAAAGCAGCATCCCTAATCAAACTTAGGTTATCTTAGGGTCAGCAAGTACGAATATTTAACCTTATACTGCCTAAAGAACGTACTCTTTGAGGTATTTGTTCTATATTTTAAGTATTAAGTAGTTGTGGTATAGACAATTATCAATTGCAATTTCAAGGTCAAACTACGATTAGTATTAGAGATATTAATATGTTCCCATATGGGAACGTTAGAATCTAGACGTATAAAATTTGGTACTTGTACGGTGTAATCAATTTCAAACTTTCGCTACGTTTTTGAAATGATGTGTGTTTTGCAGCACAATACAGGGAGATGGTGCGTAGTTTTAACGACAACCATGAACATCATGTCATTAGACGTGAGTTCAACTCCTACTTAGAATACGTAAGCATCCTTGGATAAGATTTTTCATAAAGACCTCTGTTTGTTTCTCCTGCGATCGCTTTCATGTTTCAAAAAAACATAATACAGCTAAGCAAATAAACTTGATGCAGTTTTGTGTTATAACAGAAACAAATGACAAAGAAAAGTATCATGAAAGTTTAAGAAGTAGGTCTCAGCGAAGAAAGCATGTTATCACAATTCTAAAGCATCCCAATGTTTACTTTTTGTGATAATATATGAAGCAATTACTTCCTCTGCTGTAGTGAAGCCTGATGTTGCATTTGCCGCACTTTGACCTTGTGTTCTTCGAGCAAACAATGCATCTGCCTTGGGTGCAAGGTACAGGTTCATGATTTTGTCCATCATATCTAATCTCTGTAGGCAGATCGGCATGTCTGCCTCCTTGTGTATGCCGCCTACTTGAGGAAGATTTCATCAAAACTAGTACTATATCTCTTCTGAAATCAAGATGAGAAATTTTTTTGTCATCTTTTTCGTGTAGAGTGCAATAAAACTTCCAAGCTGCCACAATGGAAATGTTTAGCAGATTCGTCATCAATGGCCACCACCATTTTTTAGCTCGGATCATTGGTCTATATGATCCTAGTAAGCGATCCATCAAGTCCACCCCACCCATGCCTTTGTTGTAGAGCCGAATCAGGTTTGGTTGGGTCACTTCTTTGGAACCTTGTCCTTTAATCCGGCGATTCTCTCGATACGCGGGCTAGTGAGTGAAGTAATTACTAGCAATGTTAACAATGCTGTTGTCATGCCATTTGCAAATAAATATGTTACCATTGCAGCGATAGTCAAAGCTACCACGGGTTTTCTTCTTCATGACTTGATTGGAGATCATCGATTTTGAAGCACCGTTTGTTCTATTTTCTCGGATAGTTCCAACTGCAATATAGCTTTTTTCAGAAAGTAACTGCAGCAATCTTGTGCTAGTAAAAAAATTGTCGAAATATGTTTCATGATATTTCGGCTCTGATGATCTACTGACCACTTCTACTTGCTGACCTAGAGGCTCGTTGGTAGGTTGAGAAAAAATTTTTCCGGTATCTATGTTCAACTGATAGAGATATCCATCTTCTCCGCACAAAGTCCATATTTTGTATCAAAAACGAATTGGCTTGCCTTTTATGTACATTTTTGCACCGTGCTTACCAAAATACGGTACCATAGATTCATCAATGCTCAGTTTCTTGTGAAAGATTTGCCATTGGCTCAGCTTTTCATTCTTTATTTTGTACAAACAAGCAACTTTGGCAACCTTATTTCTCCTTTCCAAATTTTGATTATCCGCCACATGAAAGTATTTCTTTATTCTTAAAAATTCTCTTCAATTTTGACAGGCAGTGTTTCACTCAATAAAGTTTTGGTAAATGTGCTGGATTTTTTCCACCGGGTAGCTGTACGCCTGCTTTCACTCTCAGTCTCAGAGTGGCCATCTTCGTCGTCGGAACTCGAAACAACTACTACTTCCATTTCTCCTGCTGGCTCAAACACACGGTTTTGTTGACCTTGGTCGCAATCTTCTTTGTCGCTTGGAACATTTTGATCACCACATGCAGGTGGTAGAATAGTTACGGTTATTGATGTGGCTGTACTGCTACATGCTTCTGCAAAGTTTGTAGTTTCTTGCAGCGTAACAGCATGAAAAGGTCTTTTCTTTGTTCCGTAAAACGTACCACTTTCCATGACACAGCAAAATAAAAAGTGACAACGTAACCTAACTTATAACAGTGCGCAAAGCGTGAATTTTGAAATAAGTGATGCGCTGTAAAACAATGCTATGAAAATGACTTTCACTCATACAAACTTTTAATACCGGTAGTTTGTAGCTTACTGCTGTTCATGAACTGTAGCTTGCTTTGTTTTTAACTGCTAAACAATTACCTCATTTATCTGTAAACTGACTATGCCCGATTTTCGGTTCAGTGAATCAAGAAATTCTTTTCCTGAGTCATAAACTTCACGTAGTCGGCGCTACGCTTGAGAATTGTCATTTTTGACTAGACAAAACTGTGTGTTCAACTGTTCATTGCTATGAAAAGGTGCGATATAAGCAATAAGCATTCCTATTTTCACAGAGAAAAGATTCAGTGCAGTCCAAATGAAATCTTACAAAGCAAAAACTCACTACTTTTATCGCTTATCCTGATTTTGAATGCGTTGCAGAACATAAAAACAATAGAGAGATTATTGAGATTTGTTTCTACGTCACCCGAAAACTACAGTAAATTAATGGTACAGTGTAGGCAGGCCTACGATAACCATGCCCGTAGCTTTCCGGTGCGAAGCCTTGCCATTAGTTTAAATTTACAAAGATTTTGTGTTTTTAGCAGCCGCACGGTTGGCGTAGTGCAGAGTTTCTCAACCTGGGGGTCGCGACCACGCCTTTCAGGGGGGTCGTAAATTTATTTATAAAATGTTGTTCCAACATTACTTCCATCCGAACTAGCTTTTCGAATATTACTTTGATTTGCCACAACATACCTTGGCGAGAGCGGCTTTTCAGCTCTTGTACATATTATCAAAACGAAAGCACGACATCGAAGGAAAGTTGAGGATGATAAGACACTGGCTTTATCGAAAGCTAAACCACAAATCTCTAAATCGACTTTGCGGTAGTAACATAAGGTCAACCGTCGCACTTAAAAATTGAGCAATGATTCAAAATAAATACCTTTGGGGTGTTTTTTGTGGCACCGCAATTTTCAATCGCGTAAAAAGTAGAGTAGGAAAGGGGATCGCCGGCTGTATGAAATTTTTAAAAGGAGTCGTGAGCCACGAAACGTTGAGAAACACTGGCGTAGTGGTTAAAAACATCGGTGGCGGCACGGGAGGTCTTGGGTGCCATTCCCGGGCCGGTCAAATTATTATTTAGCAAAAACTTCAAAAAATGCAATCTTTATTATGCTCGTATAGGTCTATTATACCGAAGCGTGTTGCCAGCAGTGGCGGGGCCCATCTGCGCGGCATAGCGCCTGAGCATTGGGCAACCCAGAAACGTCGCAGCGGTGGAGGGCCGTTGGCGACACTGTCCGGTTTGACCGGTCCGGGAATCGAATGTAAGACCTAATGTTTCTTTTATTGAAATTTAAAATAATGGCGAGGTTTTGCATTATTAATTAAAAGGCTTCATGCTTCTAGCATAAAGCAAAAGAACTTTCAAATTTTTGGTGAGTTATTTCTCGTAAATAATTTAATTAAATCTTCTTTAATTACTTAGCTGTCACTGAATATTCGACTGCTCGTGTCCTCATTTGGAAATAATAAGGTAAAATGACAACCGGCCGGTTAGCTCAGTTGCTAAGCACACGCTATCGGTGCGGGAGGTCTTGGGTTCGATTCCCGGGCCGGTCAAATCGGCACTGTGTCGCCACCGTTGCGACGTTTCTTCGGAGCTGTGTAGCCCAGGCGCTAAGTCGCGGAGATGAGCCCCGCCACTCGTTACACGCTTCGGCGTATTACGGCGAGGTAAATGATAAAATGATTGGCACTTTTTCGAACAGATGACATATGCTGATGACCTACGGATTTTAAAAAGCTTATGGGTGATTCCAAATTCAAAGCAGCCTATTATGTCATTAAAGTTCACATTGCCTACAATGACTCGATCCAAACAAGGGGCTAAGGACCTTACTCTCCTAAATTTTTAATTATATTAATCGATCTCCAAGATACTTCGATACTTTATTAGATCCAAAAAATTGCAAGATGAGAATTTTTGCAATTCTTAACCTCCTCTCTCCCTAAAAAATTTCGTATCCTCCCCTAGCCTGTAAAGTTTAGTATAAAAATAAGCCCTTTTCACTTGCTTGGTGTGTTTTTATTTCTTGTAGATAACAGGATTTTGTTGCAGAATCTTCGTGTAAGCACATACCTGTATGCTCTTTAGTTATTTCAAATAGGCTTATGTCAAAAAACATGTAAGTTATGCTTAAGAACTAATGCCAAGATAAGTCAGGCGAAAAAACTGAATTAACGTTGCATTCAACTGATGTAGTCTTGTTATTAGTAAAAAGCACGACAGGACACCTTTTTGATTGGAATAGATGATTTAAAGTGTGAGGAGAGAAACTGAATTGTCTTTGCAAAATGAAAAAAATGAAAATATAGCTTGGCGAAACCAGCCGGGGAAAAACGTTAAGAAAAAAAGCAATCATCTTGAAATGTTCGACTGTTCACTGTTCAGCTTTCCTCAGTAACTGTGCTACCGGCGTATCAAGGGTCAGATCAGCCTTATACTCAACCATTATTGCTTGCACTCTGTAGGCAAGCAGTTATTGTTGTTATTTATAAATTTGTTTAGTTAAAAATCTTGTAGTGAAAGCCTAACGGCTTGTTTATGCGTAACAGTGTTCGTTACCCGAAATGACAGGCCTAGGTAACTTTCTTTGTTGGTAACGGAATATTTCAAGGATTTGAATTCATAGATGCTTTAGCGATTCTATTATTACGTGACAAACCTCAGTTTTGGAATTCTAGAACAAACGCAGAGATTTATGAAAGAACGATCTTTGCGATGACAAATCAAAATGTGGCTTGTATTCTAGTCCGGTTGCAAAATTCCGCAACCATTCCACAGGCGAAAAAAACTTTTTTATTAAAATGAGACAAAAAGCTGGTGAGTAGCACTTTCTCAATTTATCGGCTAATTTGACTATACTGTCTTGCAGACTACATTTTTCAAATTTTTCGCTTGTTAAATCGATTACATTGTCAAATTTTTTCTTCATATCGATTGTTTTGTCAATTTTTCCCCTTTTAAACGGATTATGTTGTGAAAATTTTTACCCCACTTGAATTAAATGAATTGCCTTGAATAAACAAAACAGTAGTCACGCAAGAGCTGGCTCCCAAACTTTCTTTAAGATTCTTATTGTCAAATTCGTAAAACTGACAAGCGAAATTCTATTGTTTAGCAGAAATATTCAAAAATTACATCGCTTCACATGGGCCCATGAACTACGTCACAAACACAATGGAGAAAAAAAATCTTCTGAGTGTAACCGAACACTCTTTGTCCTTGAAACTTGCGTAAGTTGAGTATCAAGCTTAATTGAAAAACCACGACTAGTTTTAAAAGCAGACATTATGAAACAATAAAAGGTCAAAACAAAAGTTTTGTACAAATTCGAAATCTTTGTGCAAAGCAAAAAGTAGCAGTAGTCCCAAGTACCAACCAGCCTGCTGGAACTTCAAGTTATTGTTACGAAGCGTCTGTCATAAGTTAGAGAGATGACAAGTTGATGGCGTGAGCTGATTATTTTTTGTTAACTTTGCTGTTTTTGAAATGGAGCAAATAAGTATGAAATACGGGAATAAAGTCAGGATCAGTTTGGTGGTCATATTTAATGCTATCTGTAAAATGAAAAAAGTTTTAAAATTTACGATAATAACAAATTTGTGAGAAACTGCAATGTAGTCCATCTAAATTAAATTATTCCGATAATTTTTTTACCACTACGTTCTTGGCGCTGATTTTAGTGAAAAATGCTTTACGCAGATAGCGTACGTTTGGACGCTTGTAGCCAGGGTTCGTTACTCAGAAGAATCGTAACAAATAGTCAGAGAGTAGTAGCCTACACATAACCATCGACAGGCATTTAGCAATATTCATGGAAAAGTTTACTTGGTGATACTGTGATTGAATGATTACCACTTCGTTTTTGAAAAAAATATTGACTTGTCGGTTATTATCGATGTCGCGTGAAAAATTTTGAGGTTATAGATTAATACCGTTATCGTTCTGACTCAGGAATATTTGTGTTCATTACTATTTAGATCAGCGTTCAGCACCAGGATGAGTGTGAAAATTGAAGTAGGTCTACTGCAAATAAAAATGGTAAAATAGAAATCAGTCCAAAGAATAGAATAATTTAGACTTGGGAATGTACAGTACTGTTGATGTAAAACCTTAACAGCTCAGATGGCCGAGTGGTATGGAGCGTCTGTCTTTTGAGCTGTAGACTCGGGTTTGATTCCGAGTCGGGTCAAACCAATGACTATAAAATTGGTATTCACAGCTTCCCTGTTTGACGCTCAGCATTAAAGGGACAGTGTGGAGAACAAGCCGGCAAGTTTGCTTGTTGTGCCGTTGGGAAAGGCACTTAGCGGGATTCCCCCATCTTGGTGTGGTAGACAGATGGCTGGTAACTCCTAAGCGAGCTCGTATAGCGCATTGATCGCTTTCTCGTGATAGGAGGATAAATATGCAACTAACTACGTAACTACGTAACCTTGGTATTTAAAAATCCGCCAAATCAATCTAGCATTTCACCGCAGCATTAAAAAAAAACAAAAACTTCAAAAGCGATGAAATTAATATCAATCGTGAAGTCGTCAATGTAAGTGAACAGAATAAGCCTGCATCAACTTTTGGATTTAAATTTGAATCAATGTTTGGATTTTGCTGACTGCAACCAAAGTCTCGCTGCACATTACGTCTCTTTAAACCAAGGTTTCCGCGAATCTGACACAGCATTCAGGGCTGCGAGTGGCTTCTTAGTTTTTTTATTTTGTGCTATGAGTGCTTTCATTTTCGGTTGAGTTATTGTCAATTAGGGCGTCAACCTTCCTGGACCGACGTCTGGCGTCCCGTTTGCCGGGCTAGCTCAGTTTTGTTCAGAAATTTTAAAAGTTTTGGAAGTTACTAGGCAGCCTTACTGTATAAATTGTGCGTGCTGGCCGGTACCTATTTTTAGGGAGCGCCCGTAAGCTCTTTTTTTTAGAGAACTTCGTTTTTCATTGTAATCTGTTCTATCAATTTATTGACGTGTTCTGAAATAGAATAACAGAAACTGGGAAACCCTGTTGTCAATTGCAAATGAAAACTCTTAATACATTGCTATAGTAAGAGGTGCAAAAACGTATCGCAATATTTTAAGCGTGCAGAGCTATAAAAAAGCTGGGAACCACTGCGTTAAAAGTGTCTTAGAATATTAAATTTTCGTATCAAAATTACAAGGTTTAGGTTATTTGCACATTATTGTACGCGTATTTGAATAGGTCTTGGCGAATGATGTTCCGTGATTCTGTAGTTAGATTTAGCATAGTCATCATGAAAGTGATTTTATTTGCTTACAAGCATTTACCCTGTACAGTATTTAAGCGCTGCGAGCGTTTGTGTAAAGTGGACACAGCGCGATAGAAGTATACTATTATTATTATTATTATTACTCAAAGCGTTCAACTTGGGGGTGGTGCACCTTCCAAAGATTAAAATTATGCCTTTAAAAAGTGTCCTTGAAAACAAAGCCCCTAGAGTCGTGTTCTCAATGTATGAAACTAAATTTTGGAGGGGGAAGAAATTTATTTTGGGGGGGCATTGAGTAGCCCCCACTGGGGAAGGACAAGATTCAAGATTCATTTTATCGCATTCACAAAAACGCTTATACAAGAAAAAATAAAACGAAATGAAAAACAAAAATACATATACACTGCAAATAAAATTGGGTATTTTTTTGGGTAAACATTTTGGGTATTAACGTTGAGAAACCCAATTTTTTAATTTGGGTGCGGATTACCCATATGGAGTATACTGACTGACTATTAACCATTATGCGTTGGGCTATTTTAGCCCAAGTCAAGAGCCCAATTAATTTTATTGGGTTTTCTCTACCTGAATGTTTTTAGGCAATGAAAACCCAAAAATTGTTCTTGCTGCCATCATCGCTCATTTGCAGAGTACTGGATGAGTTGCTGTGTTATGCTACAGGGTCTAGTTAACGCCTATACTTACCATTGCATTTCATACGTAGGATCTCACACGAAGCGATTTTGATATTCTACTACTGTACATGTTTCGATTTGTATATAAAACAAAGAATCATAATAATATTTCACTAGTGGCATTTTTGAAAATACGTCATATTGGGTACTTTATACCCAATATTTTTTAAAATTTGACTTTATTTTCGTTGCAAGCAGTGATCAGTGTACAGGCTCTTCGCAAATAAATATTTTCTTAAATTAAAATAAAATACTGTCTGCAAATGAACAAATGTAGTCCAATTTTATCTTGAATTGCCTATGATTTGTCACACAAAAGTATGACTTTCAAGCTGGCAAAAGAAGCTATATTTTGCGATTGCTATTCTATTACCTGTATATAGTTAGGTATTTCGAATGTAATCTATTCTCTTTAGCGCCGTGAGACTTTTCAGATTGGTTTAAACTTAAAGGCCAATTGTAGTGTTCAGTGGCGTAGCGAGAAATTTTAAAAGGGGATCGCCATAATTTCCACACTTTTTACAAGAGTATTTTTTCGGCAAAACAAATTTGAAGCTGATTGAGAAGCAAGAAAGTCTCAAGGAGGGTCCGAAAGCATGTTCCCTCGGAAAATTTTTGAAAATTTACATGCTCTAATAGTTATTTTAATGCGTTTTGAATAATTTTCAGGCAAATTTTGTTCAAATTGTTTGACCCTAATCTATGTGCTTCGCAAAATACTGTATGATGCATTTTGTTCGCACATTTTCAATTATGCGTGCTCAAGGCGTAAGGCTTATCGCTATCGAAGAGTAAATCTATATCAAGTAAAACTAAGAACCAGCCTCAGATAAAATTTGGTAAAAAGTATATTAAAAACTAGTAAAAGATAAAATCGATTTCGACCTCAAAGGTCTTCGTCAGTCATCTAAAAAAATATATATATCTCAATAACTAAGTACACTAGAACAATATGTTATACTCAAAACTGAACACACTGACTGGTCAAAACGTTACACTCAATTTGATAAAAAATATCCAACCACAGTAAAGCCTGTGATCTCGATGTGTCACAGTTCAAACAGCAGGTGTCAAATCAAGAGCGGAAACTTGTTTCCGCTTGTTTCCGCTCTTAATTTGACACCTGCTGTTTGAACTGTGACACATCGAGATTACAGGCTTTACTGTGGTTGGATATTTTTTATCAAATTGAGTGTAACGTTTTGACCAGTCAATGTGTTCAGTTTTGAGTATAACATATTGTTCTAGTGTACTTAGTTATTGAGATATATATATTTTTTTAGATGACTGACGAAGACCTTTGAGGTCGAAATCGATTTTATCTTTCACTAGTTTTTAATATACTTTTTACCAAATTTTATCTGAGGCTGGTTCTTAGTTTAACTTGATATAGATTTATTCATGATACGAATGCTGAGAAACCGCTTCTATTTTATCATCACTTTTTTACTGTGGAGTTCTAAGTTGAGGGTGATTCAGGAAACCAACCAAAGTATCGCTATCGAAGAGGTTCGAAATTATGGAAAAATTGTATACATCTAAAACAACTTTGGAAATGGCTGGTAGAGGATGCATACCCCTCATTCTACCCCCCTAGATCCGTCCCTAGCCATAAGCTACAGAAACCATCAAAAGAGTATGGCATATTTCAGTTACTTGGCACAATTAATTTTGTTCTTGTTTACTAAAAGGCAGAGTCAAAAGGGGGGGGGGCATGGCCCAATACCCCCCTAAATACGCTACCAGTACTGGTAGTGTTGTGAATGTTAAAGGAGATATTGCACAAGTGAGCTTTTCTACAATCTGGTTACTTATTTCCATACTTCGTTTTACTAAAACGAAGTATGGACTAAAAAACTAAAACGAAGTCCAGAATTTCTGGGGCCTAAACGCTAATGCCTACCTCACTTTTGTTTGTGCAACAGCCAAGAAATTCTATAAACAAAGATGAAATCTTTGGAACTGTTGTGAACTGTATTACATTATGGCTGTTAAGATTTTTTTCCATAACGTTCAAGTTCTTTAGTTTCAATCATCCCTCTTGCAAATGTTTTACTGCATGCGTTGCGTGAATTTCTAACAGTCAATGTTTTAGCCTATAATCTTTAGTGTACGCGCATTTGCTCAGCTACCGACCTATCTGAAAACAGCGTATCTAATAATATTTAGATCAATCTATGCAACAAAAAGAAAAAGTAGTTCCACCAAGCACCAAGTGCCTTTTCCTGACGACAGTAAAAGCGAGCTTGTCGGTTTGTTCTCCACACTGACCGTTTATACTGAGCCTATATAAGGATAGATTAATTCCCTTTTTTTAATACGGGGCTGTTGTCCAGAGAAAAAATTAGTGCACACAACCCACTAAAACTTTTTTTACTTTCACAGCATATAGGTAAGCCTATCACTTTAAATTGATTGGCCAATAGATGCACGTACAGTATATCAGATAATAGCTTTTAACAGCCAAAATAGCTTAGTAAGATTCGAGATCTGTAATTCAACTTCTTTGTTTGACGTCGAGCATTGAAACAACCGTGCGAAAAACAAGTCAGTTAGTTTACTTGTTCAGTTGGGAAAGGCACCTAACAGGATTCGCGCACCTTCAGGAAATATACAGATCGTAGTGGCATCGCCAAAAAATATTTGAAGGGGTTCATGACTATGCTTAATGTAAGCAAAGTGAGTGCTAGTTTTTAGATCGTTTTTTTTTCTGTTTTCGTAAAATTTAAGGGGGCATGGCCCCGCTACCTCCCACCCTTGGCTACGCCACTCAAATATGGCAGGTGGCCAAGCGATAGCAGGTTTTCTAAACACGCCTGTTCGGTCCAAGCCAATCTTTCAGGGCAAAGAAAGTTATAAGATTCCCCCTTTATAGCACCTCGAAACTGCAACGCTCAATTATTTATCAAAATGTCAACATCTGAAACGATATTTTAAAGACAGAAAGTCCTTGCTTATGCGCAGTTTTTAGATGAAACTTTACTGCATTTTATTCCAAAATGTATTAATTTTGACCTTACAGGAGTCCAAGCTGCAGCAGGGTATATCGAGAATTCATATGAATGCTGTTTGTTTTCGTAAATCTGAGTAACAATAAAAGTCCACTGTTTAGATTTTCATTTATCCGTCGGTATAAGGGTGGTTGCTTGACTCTTATGACCCTGAGGAAAAGTTGCATCACGCTGCTGCTGCCTTCAACACCTGCATAACGCTATATGGTATAGGTTTCAGCTGCATACTGCAAAGGAAAAACCAGTGAAAGTTACGTATTCACTAAATATTCTTCAGAATTTCGAACTTGGATGTTTGAGTAAATTTTTTTTTGTTCAATATAAAGTTGGGTAAAATTTTTTAATAATGCAACGAAAGTTTTTAACGTTTGGGTAATTTTCAAAAATACCCAAACTTATTTTGTTAAGTATAAGAAATTACCCAAAAGCGAAAAAGTCGCAATTGGGTAGAAGGTGTGTTTACCTCCAAAAAATTGGGTAAAAATTGTATTTGCCCACAAAATTTCATGTTTACCCAAAATCTTTTTTACCCAAAAAAATTATTTAAGTTAAGTTTTGGGCATACCGATTTATGCCCAAAATATTTTGGGTAAAACGTGTTTTACCCAAATATGAATTGAGTTGAGTGGAGTTTTACCAAGAGCTCTACCCAATTTTATTTGCAGTGTTGCATAGCATAGGTGAGCCTATCACTTTAAATTGATTGGCCAATAGATGCACGTACAGTATATCAGATAATAGCTTTTAACAGCCAAAATAGCTTAGTAAGACTCGAGATCTGCAATTCAACTTCTTTGTTTGACGTCGAGCATTGAAACAACCGCGCAAAAAACAAGTCAGTTAGTTTACTTGTTCAGTTGGGAAAGGCACCTAACAAGATTCGCGCACCTTCAGGAAATATACAGATCGTAGTGGCATCGCCAAAAAATATTTGAAGGGGTTCATGACTAATGCTGTATAGCTTAATGTAAGCAAAGTGAGTGCTAGTTTTTAGATCGTTTTTTTTTTCTGTTTTCGTAAAATTTAAGGGGGCATGGCCCCGGTACCTCCCACCCTTGGCTACGCCACTCAAATATGGCAGGTGGCCAAGTGATAGCAGGTTTTCTAAACACGCCTGTTCGGTCCAAGCCAATCTTTCAGGGCAAAGAAAGTTATAAGATTCCCCCTTTATAGCACCTCGAAACTGCAACGCTCAATTATTTATCAAAATGTCAACATCTGAAACGATATTTTAAAGACAGAAAGTCCTTGCTTATGCGCAGTTTTTAGATGAAACTTTACTGCATTTTATTCCAAAATGTATTAATTTTGACCTTACAGGAGTCCAAGCTGCAGCAGGGTATATCGAGAATTCATATGAATGCTGTTTGTTTTCGTAAATCTGAGTAACAATAAAAGTCCACTGTTTAGATTTTCATTTATCCGTCGGTATAAGGGTGGTTGCTTGACTCTTATGACCCTGAGGAAAAGTTGCATCACGCTGCTGCTGCCTTCAACACCTGCATAACGCTATATGGTATAGGTTTCAGCTGCATACTGCAAAGGAAAAACCAGTGAATGTTACGTATTCACTAAATATTCTTCAGAATTTCGAACTTGGATGTTTGAGTAAATTTTTTTTTGTTCAATATAAAGTTGGGTAAAATTTTTTAATAATGCAACGAAAGTTTTTAACGTTTGGGTAATTTTCAAAAATACCCAAACTTATTTTGCTAAGTATAAGAAATTACCCAAAAGCGAAAAAGTCGCAATTGGGTAGAAGGTGTGTTTACCTCCAAAAAATTGGGTAAAAATTGTATTTGCCCACAAAATTTCATGTTTACCCAAAATCTTTTTTACCCAAAAAAATTATTTAAGTTAAGTTTTGGGCATATCGATTTATGCCCAAAATATTTTGGGTAAAACGTGTTTTACCCAAATATGAATTGGGTTGAGTGGAGTTTTACCAAGAGCTCTACCCAATTTTATTTGCAGTGTAGGTTACAACATACAGTAAAATAATGAAAAGTAGTTGTGAAGTATAACGCAACGTCAAAAGAAAGAGAATTTTAGTTGCTTCGTAGGAATAATTTGAGATGTTTACGATTGGTGAAAAACAGAATCAGTCTGCCAATTATATAAATCTATTTAAGGAGATATATTTCGCTATAACAGCATCATCAGTCCTTATTCAAATAGAAATTGAATAAGGACCGATGATGCTGTCATTCTTTCTATTTGAATAAGAATCTTATTCATTGAATAATATTCATTTGAATTTGAATAAGCATCTTATTCATTCTATTTGAATAAGGACTGATGATGCTGTTATAGCGAAATATATCTCCTTAAATAGATTTATATAATTGGCAGACTGATTCTGTTTTTCACCAATCGTAAACTATGAAAGACAACAGCAAACAAGAATCGTCTGACCTGAAGGTATTTGGAGTAGGGCCAAAGGATTCAAAAATCAAAAGTGAATTTAACTCTAATTTGAGATGTTTTATAAATTGAGTGTAATTTTTAGTTTTGATTCAATCAGGCAATCAGGTATTTTGTTCTATATATTCACGCCAACATATTTTATGGAGCGCTGGAGACGAGTTGTTTTGCATTATGGAATATAGTATGTAAGTCCAGAGGTGTTGCTTCGTGCACGAACTGAATGAATTGCAGCGATGCGGTTAAAATATTGCGAAAAAGGCACAGGTAGTGAATTGTTAAGGAATTTTTACCTAAATGTCGCCGTTTTATGGGTGTGAAAATCGGAAATTTGCAAAATTTCAAGCTTTTCATAAATCGGACCCCATTTATCAGTTCGTTTTGAGCTAGTAATCAGCTTTATTGTTTTGTTGTGACGGACATGTTTGCTTATAGGGGGTCGTAATTGATATAAACATCAACGTTTGAATTGGCCGGTCATTGGCGTATATGGCGGTAACGCATAGTTGGTAATCACACGACGTAGTGCGAAAGGTCTGGGCCTCGATTTCCTGGCAGGCTAAATAAGCTCGTCACCCCTGCGAATTTTCTTCTGATTTAGAAGCTGTGTTGCCAAATGCGCTGAGCCGCGGAGACGGACCCCACCACTCGTTTACACGCTTCTACGTAATACCGCGAGTGAAATGAAGAATTGGTTTTCAACGTTTTTTGCATTGCTTTGGCAAGATTTACAGATCAGGGTTTGGTAAAATATTTAGTTTGGTTAGAAAAACTGTACTGATTTACAAGATAGCCTAGGCTGGGGCATTTCCCTTTTTCTTACAATTAGTCATTTTACAGAATAATTTGAATAATTTGCGGTTTAACTATATGTGACAAGTGAATTAAGTAACTGTTGTTGCTCCGCGCAGCAATAATATTCGCAAAAATGAAAGAGAGCAAGATCCTCTTATTTTGCATGGTTGTTGGTGTGTTGGCCAAGATCACCACTGCTACAGGTAAGTAAATAAACAATAGATAATACAGGTTGCAAAATGTTTAAGAATGTTGACCATTAGAAATTACATCTTTATAGCATTGAGGTGACTAGGTAACTGCAGGTTATTGTCAGATAAATAACTTACAAACAAACATAGGCCTACGAATGCGAAAGAACAAACATAGGCATATGCGCATAAATGACTTACGAAAAATAGGCCTGCAAATACAAAAGAACAAGCACAGACTCATGCGGATGAATGACTTACGAACGAACATAAACCTACGACGTCAAAAAAAAAAATAAAAAACGGCAGCAATAAACTAAAGCTTAAATAACGTCTAACAGTGTGCTTTTATAGCATAGCATAATTTACGTCGAGTGTCAAGTATAGAACTTCGCAAAACCTCCTGCAAAATTTTGAATTTTTTTGTTTGCAATTTTATAGGCAGGTCTTACAGCTACTATCTTCAATATATCTTGCAATCGTTCCCAGATCGCCATAGCCACGTCAAAATTTTCTACGCTCTTTTGACAATCTTTATATGTTTGAACTAAGATAAAAATTTGCATATTTTTATGTTCATTTATTATTTGCTTGTAAAAGCATACCACATTTTGTTGCTTTTTCTTTAGCCAAATGACACGAGAAAAACAGGAATTTTAAGCTGTTTTGAAGTTCACATAGTTTGCCCAAAGTAAAACATACTGAGCTTGTCAATTATCTTGAGTAAATGTCGGTTGTATCATTCGCACTTATGCGAAATATGAAAGCACTGTTTAGGTGATTGTGTATTGTACCTTAATACTTGACAGCAGCAATCAACACATGTAGCATAAAAAATGCCGTCGACTATGTTCTGTCCGCCTAGTTTTAGCTGTTTCACGTTGAAAAGATTTAAAAAGTAAAAAATTCATAAGTGAATAGTTGTGTCCCAATATTTGGTTGAGTTAACAATAGATTAAGTATAGGTAACGAATTATTCATTTGCTTTAGTATAAGTTAATATTAGTTTATAATTGTTTGCATTTTCAATCTTTGACTCCCATAGTTTTCGAGCTAATCTTTTTCTATATTTTAAAAGTTTTAGTCATGCCAGTTATTACAATATTGATCACAACACAACATTTTGTATCGCGCTCTTTCCGGAAGGAAATTCAGATCGAAGGCGCTTAAGAAAAACAACGAAAACCGTAACAACAAAAGCAGTAAAATTAAATATAGTAGCTAAAAAATATAAAGTTTGGCAACTATAATGTTATGATAGGTTTAAAGAAAGAAATGCTTGCCGCTTGCCGGTATTCTTTTCAATCATTCGCAAGGCAAGAATGCTTGCAGTAACACTGAATGCAGAATGACAAAGATAATAATATCCAAGATTACTCTGAAAAAAATTTTTGCATCAGTTTAAAAGCTACGGTAAGATTTTCTCCGAAAAATACGTTGATATTTCGATACTTCTTGAGACATTAATGCAAAATAGGAACTTTCATAATGCTTAGGCCCCTAAAAGAACCTTGTTTTAGTAGTTGCCACGTTGGGTTTCGGCTTTGTCGCAACACTTCCATTTAGCCGCCATTCATTTTATAAAAAGGAAGTATTTTTCATTTAAAATGTTTGGCTAAATCTTTTTATACAGCTAAAAACAAATCAGCATCTTATTGTGAATTTGATCAAAACATAGTCCTCTTCCTTATAGAAACGAAGAAGCAAGCTTAGTTTTAATTAAATACTATAACAAAAACTATCAACTTTTTGTTTAAGTATCTCTGGTTTAAGTCTGACCGTATACGTTACAGTGCCTCTGGTAAACCTACAGTATGTGTGAAGCCTATTTGACGATATAAATCCTTATGTTACAATGCGTAGAAAATTTATCAGCTTTATTAACCCCAAGAAGGATGAGTATTTAATAACTTTACTGTTTAGAATGTGGGTTGCCCACCACTCGAAGTGGTAACACAAAGATTGTAGGCGGTGTAGAGTCGCAAGCAGGAAAGTGGCCATGGCAAGCAGCGTTGGAAATTTCAAATTCTGTAGGTGGACAAGTGCCCATATGCGGCGGGACTTTGATTGACAATAAATGGGTTGTCACAGCTGCTCACTGCACAATCGGGTGAGAGATTTGCATGTGTGTTTCACTATGGCAGGCAATTGTTACCAGAGGTGTAGGTTCGGAGCGTCGTTTTTACGACGGCCATAATCGCAAGGTTGATGGTTCATCTCCCACCCAAGCCTTGTTGTTGTGTCTTTACATAAGTCAACAAGTCAAGTCAACAAGTTTATTTTTGCCTCCAACCACGTCAAATAAACACGCATACAGAAAAGTAAAGCGACAAAATAAAAAGCACTGGGTTAGCGACTAGGATGTCGCGAAACATTTTTATGTAATGCACCCAGCACCAGCAGAACCTTGCTTTTTTCTGACAAAGCGTGGGTTTATAAACGCCATTTTGTGCTAGATTGCAACGACTGTTCTAAGGCGTAGTGTCTCAGGGCGCAGTGTGTAGAGGGAAGCGCTGCACTAGTCGTGGGTTCGATTTTCGTCGCGGCTTCACTTGTGACATGCATTGAACAATTGAGTTCGTCAAGATAATAGAATAGAATAAGAATAGTGGTTATAGGTTCTTTCATTGGGTATCGTTGTTTGGGGCCAAAAACTTGAGTTTGATATAGAAGTAACCTTTAAAGGTGCTAGGTAGAATGCATTGTATGTTGATGGATTTACTTCATGGATTTGAAGTTTTAAGCACCACTGAAGAGACTTTATTTAATAGTCGAAACGTATCCCGTCTGGTGCAAAATAATGGTTCTGCTGGTGTTGGGTGCTTTACATAAATATGCTGCCGCGAAAGGACCTCAGCGATCTTCGAGTCGAGCGTTCACCCTTATTGTCACCGAAAAAAATGAGACGCAAAACTTTAACAGAAATATTAAATATTATCAGGAGACGAAGGCTTATAAGGGAGATCAGCCGCTATTTTCCATGTTTGCGTAAGATGGTAGGAAATAAAATTTCAATTTTCGTTTGAATTGCGTTTTTGATAAATTTTGTATATCCAAGAGTAGGTCGTTCCAAAATTTGACACCTTGATACTTCAAACTATACGTTGAAGTTTGTTTGTACGATAGAATATTTAATGATGTAAAGATTGTTCAGGTTATTGGAAGATCGGGTTGCACGGTTGGTAATTTTATGAGTGGCAGCGAACATATTAGAGAGTGAGGGTGGGGTTTGTTTGCGCATAAAGTCATAGACAAAATTTGCTACTTCAAATTTGCAGAGGTCCGGTAGTTTCAAAATTTTAAGTTTTGAATAAATGGGCGTGACTCTGTCGAAATATTCATTACCACCGAGCGTTCTGATAACTTTGTTTTGGATAGAGGAGAGACTGTTCTGATACGTAGGGTAAGTTGAGCCCCATACGATTAGTCCTTATAAAAGATGAGGGTGCATAAAAGAATAATAACTTATAAGGTTTGTAAGGCATTTTGGGGTAAAACGAATTTTAATTTATATAATATGCCCACGGTCCACAAAATTTTCAGCGCGATTGTTGTCAGGTGATCGAGAAAATTTAAGTTTGTATCAATAAGTACGCCAAGATATTTGACACTGTTTTCAGCGTGGATCGTTGTATCATTCAGTGAAATAGAAAGGTCCATGTGATTCGAATTTTTGGTAGGAGGGATTATCAGAAGGTGAGATTTTTGTGGGTTAATGGTTAGTTTGTTTGAACTGCACCATTCGAGTAAAAGAAACATTTTAAGATTGAGGGTAGATAAAAGGGATGTAGGGTTAGAAACATGGAGAAGTAAACACGTGTCATCAGAAAATAATCTAGACGTATTCGCGACTGCTTGAGGCATATCGTTTTCATATAACAAAAATAGTAGGGGTCGAAGTATCGAACCTTGCGGTACTCCATGGTTAATGTATCGTAATTCTGAGTTAACATGATTTAATGACACAAATTGCTTTCTTTTTAGGAAAGAGGAGAGGAGTTTATGAGCTGGGCCTCGTATTCTGTAGCAGGGCCGGCGGAACCGCCCCCCGAACCCCCCGGCCGGGGGGGGGGCAGGCCTGGTCAGGGGCCCCGCCCTAAACACCGCGGCGTTTTTTTTACTTGGAAATGATTTTAATACGTGTTTCGATGCAACATTAGATTGTTTGTGTGCGTGTGTGTAGAAAAGTGCTGACGGGGAGAAAGGGTTGAAGAATGTTGGACTCCAATTGTGCCGCTCTTGTTTGAAATGTAGACATAATCGCTTGTATGTAAACGATATTTTTGATCTGCTGAATGAGCCAAAGCATAATTTTCTTCTGTCAAAATACACATTCTATGAAACATACTGTAACTTATAGCAACAATGATAACTTCCTATTTCATGCGCCTTGCTTCGAATGAGGTCGCACATGGTAGGTGTTTAGAGGCTTGTAGGCTTTACAAATTTACCATGGTTTTTATACAAAAACATTAGGGGTGTGCGACTACGCAAGCAAAGTGGATCAAAATAGGTTAGTCAAACGGATCGCTAGAAGTTCAAATTTATGACATAATATAACTTTAAGTATGGCCTACTGTAACTTCAATTGTTTTTTTAAGTAGCCTACCGGTTATTGCCAACCAGTAGCCTACCATTTTAAGTAGGTTACCGCTTAATAGAGCACAAAAAACAGCCAGTAGTTCAAGTGTTAAAGCGATTTTAGGTAAAACATTTGCCGATAGTCCGGTAAACGCTTGCTCTGTGGAACCAGAGATAGAATTTAAAAATGAGCATTATTCACGAACCAGTTATACGCAGAGATTCCATTCAGGAGCGTATTTAGGGGGGGAGGTGGGGCATTGTGCCATGCCCCCCATTGACTCTGCCTTTTAGTAAAAAAGAACAAAATTAATGGTGCCAAGTGACTAATATACGCCAGAGTTTTTTGATGGTTCCTGCAGATTATGGCCAGGAGCGGACCCTGGGGGTTAGGATGAAGAGTATGCATCCTCCCACCTGCCATTTTCAAAAATTTTTTTGATGTATACAATTTTTCCATAATTTCAAATTTCTCATTAGAAATAAGCCTTACGTCTTCAGCACGCATATTTGCGTAACCAAAAATGTGCGAACAAAGAAGCATCACCTTTGGCAAAGCACTCAAAATTAGGGTAAAAAAATTAAATAAAATTTGTCTGAAAATATTTAAAAAGCACTAAAATAGCCATTACAGCATGTAAATTTTCAAAGTTTTCCCGGGGAAGTATGATCCCGAACCCCCCGAGAACTTTTCTTGTTTTTCAATTAGCTTCATATCAGTTCTGCCGAAAAAAATGCGCTTGAAAAAATGTAGAAATTATGACCCCTTTTAAAATTTCTCGCTACGCCACAGATTCCATACCGTTCTTATTTCAAAGATTTGTCCTTATTTTGAGAGTCTGCACTCTAAATCTTGGAAAATATTATTGTCCTTATTTTTGGCTCGCGTCCTTATTTTGTCTTACTTGGACTTCATCAACCAAGCTTTGTGTTATTCGTCTTGCCTTATTTTTTGTCTTACCGTCAAAGATTTATTGTGACATCATAAAAGCACAATCTTATTTGGAACAAAAAGAAGCAAGGTATAGATAGGCATGAAGCATTGTTAGCACTTCAAGCGGTAGTAGTAGTAGTAGTAAGTTTATTTGTTTAGCTTAGATTTCTAACTGGGGTACGTACATGCAAAATCGAACGCAATCGTATATTGCGTAAAAACATATCCGTCCGTTGAGAATTTTGCAAAAAAATTAATGTTGCGACTATAATAACAATCTCGTCAGCCTTGCAAGGCTGACGAGACTTATATCCGTCAGGTTCGTTCATCAAAAATTGCACGAATAAGTCGAATATGTATAAAATGCAAAATTGGGTGAAAACCGCATTCTGTGTAAAACCACCTATTCCTTCCATTTTGCTTGCGGATAAAGAGGGCCCCACGTGAAGTTTTCGGGAGGGGGGGCTTCAGTTGGCCCAGCGCCGGCGCTGTTCCGTTGTAATCTAATTTAGTTAACAAAGTTTGGTGACAGACGGTGTCAAAGGCTTTTTTTAAGTCGGGAAAAGATATGCCAGTGTGTTGTTGACTGTGGATATTGTCATATGAAGAGGTTACAACGTCAATAATGACATGGGCTGTAAAGATATTGTGTTGAAAACCGTATTGATATGGCGAGTACTTCTTGCTTAAAAACGGCACTAGTCGAAAATGGATAAGCTTTTCAATTATTTTTGAGAAACAGGTAAGAATCGAGATTGGTGTAAAATTGTTTGGGATGTTTTTTTCACCACTTTTGTGAATAGAAATTATTTTGGCAATTTTGCAGTTGTCAGAAAATCTTTCGTTGGTAAAAGCGTGGTTGAATAAATAACATAAAAGGGGGGCAAGAACATAAGGAACAGATTTTAGGAAAAAGGCTGAGATGTTATCATGACCTATGGATTTGTTTGCATTCAGGAAAGGATGCTATCCACAATTTCGCTAGCATTGATAGGTTTTAGGAAGAGCGAGTCAGGCCGTCGTCTGAAGCGAGTCAGGGATACGCTTTAATAAATATTTGCGAAAGGGTTCTGACGAAGGTGGGGTAAGAATGCGTTCAGCTAAATCTTCCCCAATTGTACAAAAAAATGTTGAAGAGACCAGCTTGATGAGCAAGGTTGGAAGTGCCATCACCAATGTTAGACGAATTTGGCGAACATTTTTACGTTTTCCCTATTGGTGGAAGCAATGAACGCAGCGTGTCCCATGTTTTTTTTTTTTTGATCTTCTTGGTGATTTTTTAATTCGTTAGCGAAATGATTTTTTTTCGCGAGTGCTTTAACTTTTGTCAGCCTATTGGAGTATTTTTTAAAATAAGCTTTTTCTTTCAGATTACCTTTAGTAAAGTGAGATTTAAACATGTAAGGTTTATTTTTTATGGAGACTAATACACCCTTAGAAATCCAGGATTTAGATTTTAATTTTCTTTGCCTTCGCTAGAATTTTTTGAAGGGAGCATGTTTATCAATGAGCGAGGAAACGGTTTTGGTGAATTTATTGAAAATTTCATTAAAGTTTTGATTATTTAATGGCGGAAGATTGGTGAAGAACGAGTATAGTTCATTATCTAATTCAGTTGCATACGTTTCAAAATCAAATTTAGATTTGTCTGTGTAGAAGTGCGAAGGCGTTTCAGACTTTTTAATTTGAACTCTAGAGGTATTTGTGACTTGGCAATACAAAATATAATGATCGCTAATGAGGCAGGTGTCTAATACTCAAGGAAAAAAATTTTGATGTGAATCACTTGTTATGATTTTATGATATGATCGATAATTGTTGCTGAATTGTTAGTAACTCGAGTGGGTTTGGTGACGAGCGGAAAGGCTGTGCAGCTAACAATAGTATGAATGAATTGCTCAGCAAAGGGGGATTGATTTACAGATGAAGTGTTGATTTTGAGGTCACCAAGAATGTAGTATAACTTATTTTCATCTCTACCAAGGTTAGTTAAACAATGAGACATGTCCTCGATAAATTTGTGTTTCGTTGTTGAAGAGGGGTGCCTATAAATTACATCCTCAATGGCAGGTTTATTCATGTATTTCAAGGAGATCCACATCGTTTCTGAGTCAGAAAGTTAATATTGCTTTTCATGTACTGTGTAAGTAACGCTACGATGCATAAAAAGCAACTCCACCTGCGTTTGTTTTGTTTTGGACAAAATTGTAGGAAGGTAAATTTATGTTTGAGAAAATTTGGTTTTTGATGCTCGTTTCGGTTCAACACACTACATGTGGGGTGAACTGCAATGATGAGAGGAACTCGTGCAACAAGTCGAAATTTTTATGAAGAGATCTAATGTTGATGTGCAAAAGTATCAAGGTGTTTGCATCTGTAATGTCAGGTTTGAAGATTATGTCAATGTATTTGCAAGAACTAATATTACGGGTAAGGTTTCCAAAAATATTGTCACATACGTCATCCTGATTACATGGATTTAAAAAAATGACCGCTCGGTTCGAGTCTCGCTGGTACGAGTGATCAGCTTGATTCATATTAACCGGCAATAAGCTTGATTCATATCAACCGGATAAGATGCTTCATTAACCGGATAAGATGATAATTAACCGGATAAGATGACATTAACCGGATGAGATAACATTAACCATATTAACCGGATAAGATGCTTCACGACGATTGTCTCTGCTTGGTGGAATCTATCTAGCAGCAAATTGAAAAAGCCAGAAGCAAAATTCAAGCGAAAAACTCGGAAACAAAGGCAACTCCTAAGCAAGTCTAGATTCGACCTATATATAGCGCCTCCGTCGCTTTCTCGTGACAGGAGGATAAAAATGAAGAAATCAAATCGCTTTTTTAGCACTATTTAACACTTTAAATGGCAGAAAAAATTAATTGTCTGTGGATTTGTTAACAACATTTGTTAACAAATATGATTTTCTCATGCCCTAATGCTTGTGTCTGGTTGTGTCATGACTGTTGCTTAACCTGCAGCAGTATGCGAGGAGCGCTGGCATTCGTTTTTCAAGCAGAACAAGGCTGCTTTTCATCATTGGCTATTTTCCAAAGTTAACATTGATCAAGCCGATTTAAAAAGGTTATTTCGGCTAGCCACCCGTCCCAAAAAAATTAACTTAATTAGTGACGTTGCTATGTTATCACGAGCTTTCGCCAGAATAGCAGTAACTTTGCCAAAATCTTGTAGGGCAGCTTTATTTGTGGCTGTGATATCTGCTTTGGGGTAACCAAGTCACCACAGGTGACAACCATCAAAGCTAACTATTGACTTTCGAAAATGTTAAAACAGTGGCTCCTAACTTTGGGGGCTGAGGACCTTTAAAAAACTCTAATGAAACCTATTCACCTTTTTTAAGCAACATATAGCGACTAATATTAAGTGGTCGCACAAGTGAGAGTATCTTACGTCTATTTGGGCTTACAGACCCCCACCTTAGCGGACCTCTTAGGGGCTCATGAGCCCCAGTTTAAAAACCCTTAGTTTAAACCAGTGCTCTTCAACCTTTTTAACAGCGAGGAACCCCTAATGTACTTTGGCGTTTGTCACGGAACCCGACTAACAAAAATTGGCTGAATTGGAAAACCTGCTATTGCAAATCAAATATTCGGGCTGAAGAGCTGCAGTCAAAACTTGCTCATCCGGCAAAAAAATCCGTATCTCAAATATATTTCTTCCGATTTTCTAAGTTTGGCAGTTGAATTACAATTGGTCCGTTTTGGGGGAGGGCCTATTTTACAATTGAACTGCATGGCTCATTATCGTCCACACCTTCGCTATTCTTTCGCTTGACGTACGAAAATGTACTGTTTCGCTTCATTTGACTTGACTAAACAATAATAATTTGGTAAGACAACGTTTTTGCGTGTACGCTATTCACAGATACTGTTTTTACGAGTACACTATTCTCACGAACTCTCAACAGCACACAGCAGCTCTAGTCTGTTTAGTCCACTCAACTCTTACTTCAACAGCTGCTGTGATCGGCTATTTCGTATAACTGCGATGCAACAACAACGTTCTAGTTCAGGGATGGCGAACCACTAACCCGCGGGTCACTAAGTGACCCATCTGCACATTTCAGTGACCCACTTGTAGTTTGGAAAATATTACGAAAAAAACGGTAACGTGCATTAACGTAGTGAAGAAAAGCCTATCTTTCCGTACTGTGGTACTGAAGACGGGAAGCTGGGTGTTTCTGAGATGAAAATCTTTTTTTTTGCTCTTTTCACAGATTCGGCAGAACTTGGGTTCAAGCCCCTGGTTAATATTACTTCATCCGTAACCCACGTTTTTTCTTTTTTCAGTCTACGACCTTAAATTTGACCCACCACTTAAAAAGGTTCGCCATCCCTGCTAGTTGATAGCATGACAATGAACCATAAGTGACGCAACAAATATCACAACCACTTGTTTAAGTAGGCTAGCGCAACGTACTCGTATGAATGCGGCACGGTGATGCAAAAAATTCAGAATCACGCATCGGTGTACTAAAGCACAAAATCTATTCTTCTAAAAATGATGGACCATCGCGGAACCCCCACGGAATCCCACTGCATGTTCCATGGAACGGAACTCCTGTTGAAGAGTGCTGGTTTAAACCGATTAAAAATTTGAAACGGCTTTTGTTTCACGTTTTGAATTTTATAAAAATCTTTTTTCAGGTTTTCCAAGGAAAGAGTCAAGATTCTTCTTGGTGTCTTCGACTATCAATCAGCATCCGATGTAAATGCAAATACGTATGCTATAGATGAAATCATCAATCATCCAAGTAAGTTTAAAGGTTGTCAACGTGTTTTACTACACCACTTAACAATATGTAAAGTCATAGTAGATTTTAGAAAAGCTAAAAATACTATACACGTAGCTGTAGAGGCAAAAAAGGGCTCACCCAATCAAGTTTCATAGCTTCGCGTTGAATAGCTACAAAATTTGTGGAAATGATAACGGCAAAGTCACGTCATACTTAGAGATGAAACCACACTGCAAGCCCCTCTCATTTTTTCCCGGCCACGTTCTTGGCTCCTATGCGACAGGAAGGTGCAGTAGCAGATACACTGGCACAGAAGTTGTCCGGAAGATCTTTAGTACAAACACTCTCAATGATAGTATTATTTAGCTGATCAGAGGTAGTTGAAGATATCGTGGTGCTGTGGAATAAAAGCCCCGTTTTGCTCTAGACACGTCTACACGTAGCCGATATTGATCAGCCTTAGATATGTTTTATTATACTGTATTATATCTAGTTGCGTTATTCTCCTATCACGAGAAAGCGAAAGCGCTCTGACGAGCTCGCATTGAGGTTGCCGGTCACTTGTCTACCAGCATTCTAAAGTGGGGGAATCTCGCTTAGGTATGCCTATCAAGGATGAAGTTAGTTGATTGTTCCGACTCGAAATCAACTGTCGCCCACTGCTCCAGAAGCAGAAGCTTTATCCGCTCGGCCATCTGAACGATTAATTACATGCATTTATGCAATGTGCATGAGCATGACATATGCAGCTATTTCGTGGAAGGTATAGTAAAAGAAAACAATCAATGATGGTTCGATAAAATTTTAGATTATAATCCTGTGAACTTGGATAACGACATCGCTCTGATTCGACTTGCTGGGGAGGTTGTCTACACCGACTACATATCACCTGCTTGCTTGCCTGGTGAAAATGAAGATGTTGCAGTGAACACAAGTTGCTGGATTACTGGCTGGGGAGACACTCAAGACTGTAAGTCAAAGATTACTGCAGCTTCAGCCTGGTCTGGTAAATAGAATGGATGACACCAAAAATGATTTTGAAAATGGTGCCATCTCTAAGTTGCCAATTTAAAAATTATTTTGTAAAGAAAAGTTTTCAATTTTATCAATTTTAAGTCGTTATTTTTTGTCAGCTGTCACTAAATTTGTTTACCCAAATAAACTATTTTCTTTTGTGCAAAGTAAAGTGCGTGCCGATACACGAGAAACAACTATAAAGTTTAAACAAATTCGTACTTACATATAGGTAATTTTGGAGTCAAGTCGTTAACATCAACTGTACTGGTGAGACAGAAATAGGAACAAAGTACACGAGTAGGCCTATTGTCTTTAATAACTGTTGCTACGCCTTTACCCTTCAATATTAATATCTTTAGTTAATCTGGCTCCTTTCACAACGCTCCGTGAAGCTGTAGTTCCAATAATTTCCAATACATTATGTGATGATCAACTAAGTATTTACAATATCAGCATATCTCAATCTCACATTTGCGCTGGGTGAGCATGATTATTTGGCTACTTTATTGGTTGTATTCAGAGCCGGCGGCAGAGCAGTCGACTTAGGGGGGCCACGCGTTTATCAAGGGGAGCCAAAGTGTGAAATTAAGCATAAAAGCCACTGTTTTCAAAAGAGTAAGCTTGATAATAGGGGGGGGATGTCAATTGTGGGGGCAAGCCTCCCTGGCCCCCCTTGGCGCCGGCGCTGGTTGTAATATAGGCTATAACGGTTAATTTACATACTGTACTATGTATCATAGCGCGGGGTAGCGCTGCATGATACCATATTGTTGGAGTTGCTTTGCAACTGCATGTCGGTGATTGAGGATGTAAGCTATCATCCGGCTCGGCTTGTGGAAATCGTTGTGACATCCAATTCAGTACGCAGGAAGAACGCCATTTTTTGCTGTATGCGCTATGTTCCTACTGGCCTTTATTCGCTCAAGCTGCCAAAACAATGAGCAAATTTTCTGAATTATGATAATTGATTTTACACTCATCATCTTTCGTGCGCTATTGGTCATTTCGTCAGGTGCGTGCAGTTACGTAGCGAGAAATTTTAAAAGGAGGGAGAGGCATAAACTGCAAAAACCATTAAAAAAGTCTGGTATAGTTCAGTCACCTAGCCATGTTTGATCTTTTTTTACCAAAAATCACCCTCAGAAAGGAGGGGGTCTGGCTCCCCCCCTAAATTCAAATTAAAAAAGCTGAAGAAGTGCAATCCACCCCACTGAAGAACCGATCCAATAGATTTGTAAACAAACAGTGGGCTAGTTTGAAATGTTTGTGAGGAGAAAATGAGCTTAATCAACTAGCGTTGCCTACTCGACGTCCAATACATTGTTTGCTGGTTATTGTTCAGTTAATGGTGTGCTTCTAAAATTACGAGTGTACTTATTATAACCTTAGTATTGAGGGTTTCCAGAAGATCTATTCTCACCAGAGACAATGATTTTCACGAGAAATTGTTGCTAGTGTTGTTTTTCAAATGTCTATTTGAAAAACAAAGTTCTGCTTTCATTTGGGTCATGTTTTCTGCTGGCCTGTATCTTTTCAGGTATTGTTCTGGGAAAAATATTGCCAAATTACGACTGATTTAAATGTCTCTTTCAATTGCTCCACTCTGCAGAACAATGAACCAAAGTGAAATGATATGGCTGTCATTCGAACAGAATCACAACCATTAAAACTCATAGGTCCATAAAGTAACTGTTTTACGAACTTGATTTTCTATGTGATATGTTACAGTAACTTTTGGTGCTACAGCACCAAGTTGAATCTACAAAACAGCTATTATTCCCATACTTTCTTAAAGCTAAAATTCTTGGCAAAAAACGAAAACTTTCAATCAAAACTGCTTTAAAGTTAAGAAGCCGTAACTTCATTGCAAAAAAGCGCTTTTTTTAACAAGCCCTGCCCACTACCTTTTCCTTGCCATCGATGGGTCACGTTTTCGCTGGTTGTTATGATGGTGGACAAAGTTGCTATTCCAACCATTAAGAACGCTTTATTATTCGTTTTTATTTTGACAAAATTGACTCACTTGAAAGTGGTATCTTGGATACCACCATTTTTGCGTGTTTGTATGGATGTAAGATGTAACCAGGAGCGGATCCAAAAAATTTTGGTGGGAGGGATGCAGTTTTGAATTAGCTTGAATGTTAACTAAAAACAAAGATGTTAGACCCAGAAAAGAGCGTAAATAAGCTCTTTTTTGAAAATATGTCCATGTCAATGGAGTATTCAGAACTTTTTTAAGGGGAGACATCAAATTTTGACAGTTTTAAGCGTATTTTTTCAAAACTGTATCCCCCTAAGGATTATTGTTATATCGATGAGGTTCGAAATTATGGAAAATTTTATTCATCAAACATATTGTTAAAAATGGCTGATGGAGAGGATGCATCCCCCACATTTTCCCAGCATCCGCCCCTGGATGCAGGCCAGGGACGTGTGGTCGGGGGAAGCTGGTGAGGCACTGCCTCCCCTTTTGAAATATCTGTTGACGCTAGCTATTTTGCTGTCATTTGTTTTCCTACACTCCGTCGTAGCTTTAGTAGTTTCCATGACGTTATTCGCAAAGAGAATTTACGTAGCTGTCTTCGCTCAAATACACGCGTAACGCAGCGTGAGGCAGGACGAGATTTGCCTTACTTCTGGAGCAAAATTTACATGAATTTGATAGAGCGCGCTTTCTTCTTTTTTCTCCTCGAGGTCTATGTTCCAATGCTAAATTCAACACGATTTGCGGCAAGCCTCAAATGATAGTGACGTCACTGAGATATTAATAACATTTTTTGCACCAAGATGTAAGTTACGCGCATTGCCCAACGATAATTTGAAGTTAATAACTTAATACACATTGGATGAACAATTAGTGGCAAATTTGATAAACTTTTTCAAGGCCGTATTTAGGGGGATGAGGGGATTTCAACCCCCCCCCCCCCCGAAATGTTTTTATAAGTTTTAACTAAGACAGTCCAAGCCCTGCATTTGTCAAAACATAGCATAGTAGGATGTAACATTTTGACCCGCAGGTCATTCTTGTGGTATGCGTTTCTTGATAAATCATAAAGGTCAGCGCTCCAGGCGCGGGGTGCTTTAGCATTTGGTACATCTGTCATGTGATTAATCAAGGCCGTATTTAGGGGGAGATATGGGGGATCAAACCCCCCAAAACCCTTTTGTGAATTTTAGCTAAGACAAGTGCTTCTAGTCCAGTAATCATCAAAAATGAAGTATGCAAGTACTGTAGTAGAAAGTAACATTTCCAACAGCTCAGATGGCCGAGTGGTGAGAGCGTCCGCCTCGGAAGCTGTAGACTTGGGTTTAATTCCGAGTGGGGTCAAACCAATGACTTTAAAATTGGTATTCATAGCTTCCCTGCTTGACGCTTACCATTAAAGGGACAGTGTGGAGAACAAGCCGGCAAGTTTACTTGTTGTGCCTAGTATAGCGCTTTGATCGCTTTCTCGTGATAGGAAGATAAATATGCAACAAAATGCAAAAATACAAATTTTGTCTCTCAAGGCATCGTTGCAATAGTGCGTTTCCTCATAATAATGTTTAACGATCCAGGCACCGGGTGCCGCAACATTTCGTACATTTGCCGTGTAATTAATCCAGCTATACAACCGTACTGGAGTATCAAGACACGAACCCGTAAAAAAGCTGAAGCCCTTTGTATACTACTCATACAAATAAGTTACGGTAAAGCATGGACACTGATTTGAAGATGAACTGTTTTTTGTTACGATAATTGCTATTATTAGTGGTCGCCCGTCAGCGGCGTAAAAGGAGCAGGCCTCTAGCTTGTACCAAAACTGTCGTCGTATGTGCACTACCAGTTTTCTGCAAATTTTACAATAACGTCATGCTCAACTAATAGATAGTTTAATTATGTGTCGGATGATACTACTTGCTCGAGAAAGAAGTCACTTTCTGCTTAATTATGCCGAACAAAGCTTGATATATACAATTACTTTAGTGGGCTAGTGCCAGTGGCGCCGCCAAGGAGGGGGCAACAGGGGCAAGTTGCCTCCCTGAACTTTGCTAGTCGCTTGAACTTTGGGCATGTCCCATGGCAGACGCATGCGCTTGTCTGTGTGCAGCCGCCTTTACCGTCTGGGTTATACTGAATGCTTCAATTGCCTTTGTTACGTCACACAGGTAAATAAGCCCAGCTGAACCCAATTGCATTCTACAGCTCAGATGGCCAAGTGGTGAGAGCGTCCGCCTAGGGAACTGTAGACTTGGGTTTGATTACGAGTCGGGTCAAACCAATGACTTTAAAATTGGTATTCACAGCTTCCCTGCTTGACGCTCAGCATTAAAGGGACAAAGTGGAGAACAAGCCGGCAAGTTTACCTGTTGTGCCGTTGGGAAACGCACTTAACGGGATTCCCCCATCTTGGTGTGGTAGACAGATGGCTGGCAACTCCTAAGCGAGCTCGTATAGCGCTTTGATCGCTTTCTCGGGATAAGAGGATAAAAATGCAACTAAATATAAAAATACTACTAGTTCTCACATAACCGCAAAACCATTGAGTCAGTATACTGAGGAAGAAAAACTAAAAGGCTAGAGTTCAGTTACGTTGCGAAATATTACTTTAACCTTATTTTTTTCCCGCTTTTATAGGGGTAGTGTTTTTACGTCATGATAAAATAATGAAAGTCTTTTATGCGCTAGACCTTTAAGTTTTTCCGAAATATTTGTTGCTGATTCTAAGTTTCTGGAATATTTGCTTCAAATCGCCTCTTGTTAGGAATTAACCAAGCAGCGATTTCTTATAGTGAAGCATTTTTTCCAAGGGTGGGACAATGAAGATTGGGTGGGTGCGAGTTACATCACGAGTTTGAGATTAACCCATCACGCATGGCTACTGACAAGTTATTACGGGCTACTTGCGCGTCACTGCGTGGATTTGCTGCTAATCAATCCTAGCAGCATACTGTTAAAACATCACGTTGTTGGTTTTAGTCATGAGCTCACACTTTTGTTGTTCTTTACTATAGTTCTTTTTATGACAATAAAGCTCTTTTGATATTAAACTCTTTGTTTCTTGATTGAATGACAATATTTCCGCAGCACTATCCAAAACAAGCCATCATCAACGCTTTCTTCCTTGATGCTAACTTAGCTTCTGCTAACACAAGCCGAATGCATGCAGCGCGCGGTTACGGACCGGCTTGGGGATTTTCCTACGTGACGTCATCAAGTTGTATCGTCATTTTGCCCCCCCACTTTTTTGACCCTGGCGGCGCCACTGGAATCGCACCCTACGAAAATCGTTTCAAAGAAGGGCATCTTTCATAGCTGGGAACAATCCCCATTGAAATGGAGACTTCACGAGTTACCGTCACGCAAAAATAAATAGATGTCTGCAAAAAAGTGATAGATAGATATCATGCATGGTGCAAAAAGATAGACACATGGATTTTGTAAATAACAAATAAATGTAAAACAATCCATTAAGTTGTATTTTGATTATTAGGGCGCTACTTTTATTTGTTATTAAATACTATGAATAAAAATTGCTGGTAACATGATGTTAAAATAAACAGTGTCTCACCAACCACGAACCCCACCGCACGTCACTAATGTAGGCCTACTTTTGGGGTAAAGATAGTTATGCAGTGTCAACACACTAGCGCTCAATAATCGGAAAAGGTTTTGCAAAGCAAAATTCTTGGCTTGGGTTACCGAAAATTATGAAGTTTAAGCTTTGGTTTGCGTTTCTAACGTAGGCCTAGGCTTAATATTAGCGATACAAGGACCATTTCATTACCAAAGTAAGTTTGTATGTCTCATGATTACAAAAATTTTTAGTTTCACCGACGGTGGAGTGGACACCTGCCAAGGAGATAGTGGGGGACCTTTGGTTTGTGAAAGGTCTGGGACGTCCATGTTTGAACTTCATGGAATAACTAGTTTTGGAATTGGATGTGGTTTGAAATTATTGCCTGGTGTTTACACTCGAGTCTCGCAATACGTTGATTGGATTAATTCCACCATGAACATGCCGCCAGGTGAGACTGATTATAGCATTTATATTAGATTTTCATTGGCGGGCTCAAGCCTCTCGTAGATTTTTAGTTATACATATGAATGCATTATATTCTTTTGTACTTACACAGTCTAAATCTAACCGCACAACTTTGAAAGATAGGCGTTTCTTTCGTTCCAAGCTCTCTCTCCTTAAAAATATTCTGAATTCGCATCTGTTCCTGCGGTTACCAGCTTGCCTTTGCCTAAGTAATTGCGCGTATTTGAATTGCGAGCGGCGATTACCTTTTGGTTGATAGAGTACCGATGATGTGAACGTTGATGTGTGATCTTGAACTACCGGTTAGCTCAGTTGTTACGACATTGCTATCGGTGCGAGAGGTCTGCGGTTCGATTATCGGAACGGTCAAATTGGACACAGTATTGCCAACGGCTCACCACCCCTGCGATGTTTCTACGAAACTGTGTTGCACAGGCGCTAGTCTTCGGAAATGGGCCCCGCCAATAGTTACAGGCTTCGGCATATTGACGTTAAAGTAACAAAGATTTGATTTTCGAACTAGCGCCTGCAACAAGCAAAATTAAAAATGCCTTGATCTAATGCATTTATTTAGCTGTGAAAGCCTGCAGCAGGCAATAAAATGTCAAAATAAAGCTGTTTCTCCATATTTCGTGTTTCTACCGTCAAATAAACTCAGCGCAAAATAAGTCTGTGAACCAGTTCAGTGGCGGATCCAGGGGAGGTGGGAAATGTGGGGGATGCATCCCCCCCTTGGAATGTGGGGGTGGGGAATGCATGGGTGGGGGATGCGCGGGGATGCCATCCCCCCATAAAACATTTTAGCGTAAACTCTCCCCCTATGAATAATGACCAATTGACCATCCCTCCTTTGCATGTGCGTGAAAAGCTTGCACCAGAGGTGGGCAAACTGCGGTGAGATCATTTCATACGGCCCGTGGGCACTTACAAGAAAGATAAACCTTACTCCTTACTGATATTGCGTGAAATATAGGACATTTGCGGACGTGATGACCTTTTTTTTCTAATCACTTGATTTCTAGTGCAAAATAGGACTTCTGCGGTGTGGTGGCCTTTATTACTTTGCTTTTCCAATCAGTGCGGCTCTTAGCTAGCCCATCTCTGGCTAACACCATCCCCTCATAAGGGTTTTTACAACTCAAGCTGTTTAAGGTGTGTTTACACAGAATACGATGAGGTTTTTCGTACGTAAGGTGACGTAGGCCACGAAAGAGTTAGAAGTTGTGACGTAAAACTACGTCACTTTGCACGGCATTTTAGAAAACAATCGTAAGGTGCTTTACAAAATAACCGATAAAAAGCAAAACTCTTGGGGTTTTGAGTTGTGTGGAAGAAATTTCCACCAACTTCTTACGTCAAAAAATGGAAAAAATTTCGTACAACAAATCGGATTAAAATAGCATTTAGTGCAAACAGACCTTTAGCCACGCATTGATCGAAACTGCGCGAACAAAATGCAATACATTTGGTGAAGGGCTGATTAGGGGCAAAAGAACAAAATTTGCATTATATGCAAATTGTTCGAAAAGCGCTAAAATGCCCTTTACAGTAAGTAAATTTTCCAAAATTTTTAGGGGGAGCATGCCCTCGGACCCCTCTAAAATTATTTTTGTTTCCCTATTTGCTTCAAATTTATCTTTGAAAGAAAAAATACGCTTAGAAAATGTCAAAATTTGGTGCTAAAAAGTTCTGAATATACTACCTAAGTCCCTTCACATGGACACACTTTCTAAAAAGAGCTTATTTACGCTTTTTTTCGGGTTTAACATCTTTGCATTCAGTTAACATTCAACCTAATTCAAAATTGCATACCCCTCCAAAATGTTCTGGATCTGCCCCTGGACCAGTAGTCTGGGCCAGGGGTGGCAAACCTTTTTTGGCGAACGTGCCAAAATATTAAAAATAAAGTTTAGCAAGCTAATGCCGTGCCATTACATTGAATGAACTGTGGAGAAAGTGGTTCAGTGGACGTGAAGACCTTTTTTTTGGTCTTCACCCGATTTCAGTAGGAAAACAGTAGCTCTCCGGACGTGTTTTTTTTTTTTTTTTGGTGGGGGAGGGCTTCACCTGTTTTCAGTGGGAAAAATAGCAGCTCTACGAACGTGAAGGCTTTGTGGGGGCAATTTGGACCCTCACTTTCCGAAAAGGGGCGATTGTGTAAAAAAGGTTTAAAGCATGGTTACTCAACTGGCGGACCGCGGTCCAAATCCGGACCTTCTGAATGCTGAAGCTGGTCCCAATAAAGTTTTAGCATATCGAATATTTTCCTAATGATAACATAAAACTTTATCAGGCAACACACACCTTTGAACCGCGAAGAAGCATCGCAGCGGTGGCAAGTCGTTAGTTAAGTGGTTCCAAAAGCCCACGGGCTTTCTGAATCACAATTGAATTTATGATGTCATAATCACTTGTTTTATGACATCAACAAATGACTATGAATTAAAAAATTGGTTATGATGCAGTAAGCCCGTCGGTCTTTGGAACCAACAAAGCTGGATATGCGGACAGGGTAAATAAATCAAAATCAAATCTTCATTATACTGGTCGTACTACGCTGAAGCGTGTAACTAGTGCCGGGGCCCATCTCCGCAGCTTAGCGCCTGGCAACACAGTACCGAAGAAACGTCGCAACGGTGGCGAGTCGTTGGCGACACTACGCCGATTTGACCGGCCCGGGAATTGAACCCCAGACCTCCCACACCGATAGCGTGCGCTTGACAACTGATCTAACCAGCCGGTTGTGGACAGGGTAACTATTCCAGCCGGTTGGCTGAGTGATTACTGGCATTGCTATCGGCGCGGGAGGTTTAAATTCAATTTCCAGGCCTACCAAAGTGGACAGGGTAAATAACTAAATATGTCCAATTTGGTAGGCCTGGAAATTGAACTCTTAACCGCTCGCGCTGATAGGAATGCCTATAATCACTCAGACAACCGGCTGGAATATTTTTTTTGCCGGTATCAAACCAGCTATAATTTTTTTTTCTGGACCTTCGCAAATAATGAACTTTTTCAAGAGGACCGATCCTGATTATAGTTGAGTAGCCCTGGTTTAAAGTATCAAGTGGCGTGCCAGAAAAAACCTGTGGCGTGCCACATCTGGCACGCGTGCCATAGGTTCGCCACCCTTGGTCTGGGCAATATGGTCATGTACACAAAAATAGAGGCATTTAACAAAATTCTTGAGTTTAACGTGATTGCATTTCGTGGGCCTTTTGCAGCAACTTATAACGATAGAACTCGGCTTGATATTCAGTTCGTAGCCTAAAAAAAGATAGAACGGATGTTGGGAGACCAACTGGATTTACTTTGCCAGGGAAATTGCTAGGTATACATTGCCTACGATAATGCCTTTGATTGTATTATTTTCTAGAGGAAGATCCATTTTTTTCGTTTCCCGAAACACCTTGTGGTTCAATCATTACAACCGCAAGCACATTGAAACTACCTCTGATTTCTGCGACCCAACTCTATGAACCAGATTTGGTAAGAATTAGTGGGCTAAATGTCGTCTACAAGGAATTGGCTTTTGGATCGACCATTAGGTTCAGAATAGATGATTTAGTTTCGCCCGTAGTACGTTGAATTAAGGAATTGGTTTCAGAATTTTGGAAGTATACGCTATTTTCCCACCCACCTTGACTTTGCATTATTCATACCCATACTTGTCCTAATGCAGTACGTACTTACGTGAATGTTTTGTATCTCAGAAATTCTGCATACTTGAGCTTTGAGGAAAAGCATTTGCGTGGAGACAATAAAAACTGTATTGTACAATTATTTTATAACTGTAACCTATTCTTCTCTGCTGAGTTTGCTTTTGTACTAATTCGAAGCTTTTGATTTAGACTTGTACTTGGACTTTGAATAATAGTGGAGGAGCCGGAACTGCCATAAATATATTTTTCATTGAACGATTTCTCGTAGAGCCAGCTATAACGGGCATTGGATGTAAAGACTCTGTGCGCATTCTGAGAGATGACGGTAAGGATGTGATTAGTCTCGTGTAGGTCGCAAATGAAGAATTTTAATGCATATTTTTTCTTGCAAGCTTTCAATTTGCTCTTTCGTACAATAAGCACGAAGAATTAAAAATTCAAGGCTTTGGTCCCGTAGCACTGTACAGCTGTAGCTGTGCTATAGGTTTCTTCACAGTTACACTGTCCAATTGAAGTAATAGGCCGAAAGCCACGAGCTTTCTGCATCATAGGCACCCTGTCCACATGTCCAATTTTAGTGGGCTTTAGGCCCACCGTTCTTGGTTTTAGTTTCAGAATCATAGTCGATTTTTTGATGTCATAGTTGAAAAAAGTGGTTCAAGAAATTAATGATGATGCAGAAACTAGAACCATGTGCCTAAAGCCCACTGAAATTGGAAATGTGGACAGGTAAATCAAATGTTTGATGAAAAAAAAATTATGACATCAAAACTTTAATTATGACGTAGAAAGACCGTGGACTTTCGGCTTGCTTCAACTGGACATGTGGACAGGGTAATATGTCTTCCAAGGAAACGTTTGGTAAAGCACAGATCTGTTACTGTTGTGTAAAAGTTTGTTGCACTCTAACAGGCCTGTCAAATAAAGATTTGTTAAGCATAAGCCTGTAAAATAGTCCAAATGGAGATATGCAAGCTGTAAACGCTTACTAAACAATTTTGTTGGCAAAAACTCGCAAGGTGTCTGCGCTTTGTCAATTTTTTTTTAAAAGGCTTATCGTGGACAAACCTACAGCACAGACAGAGCTATATGGTATCAACTGTTCAAGGAAGAAGCCTTTTTATGCGCGACTATTGTATGCTAAGGATGCAGGATACCTTTTTTTCCACGAGGCTGAAAAGTTTATTATGACACAGAAAGTCAACGGGCTTTAAAACAAATTAATAACTGAGAAAAATGAAATCCTAATTGATCACGAAGATATTTCCAACGAACTTAACAATTTTTTCACAAATATAGGTCCAAATATGGCATCAAAAATAGCTTCGAGAATCAGTAGTCACTAGTCAGTAATAGGCTAAGTTTGGTCGTGAACTCGTGATCCCAATTTATGTTCGACGTCTGAGACGTAGAAATAGTCGGCTGCGTGGGTGAGTGGTTCGGAGCGTCGTTTTTACGACGGCCATGATCGCAACGTTGATGGTTCAACTCTAACCCAAGCCTCGCTGTTGCGTCCTTGGATAAGATGCTTCACGACAATTATCTCTGCATGGTGGAATCTAACAAGCAGCAAATTGAAAAAGTCAGAAGCAAAATTCAAGCGGAAAACTTGGAAACAAGGGCAACTCCTAAGCGAGTCTGGATTCGTCTTTTGCATAGCGCCTCGGTCGGTTTGCTCGTGATAGGAAGATAAAAATGAAGAAGAAGAAATCTCGAATTTTTTGGTTGGAAACCGACTTAGTTGAAAACAGAATCGTTCGATAACCAAAGTTTGGCTGTATCTTTTGCACTCTGCAGTGACATAAAAAAAAAATCAAATCTTCATTATACTCGCCGTATTACGCCGAAGCGTGTAACGAGTTGCGGGGCCCATCTCCGCGGCTTAGCGCCTGGGCAGCACAGCTCCGAAGAAACGTCGCAACAGTGGCGAGTCGTTGGCGACACTGTGTAGATTTGACCGGACCGGGAATGGATCCCCAGACCTCCCGCACCGATAGCGTGCTCTTAGCAATTGAGCTAACGGCCGGTCTGCAGTGACATAGAATATGTCAAATAGGAAACGAAAAGCAAGCAATGCTAAAAAAAAACTTTGTTGACTTTAGGCCTACCGTTGGTTTATTGTTCTTATGATAATGTTGTAAAAGAGGATAATACACATTTCTAAGATGAGAGTTTTAGTGTGAAGGTTTCTTTCTTAGCAGTAAACACTCAAGTGGCCCGCGCAATCATTTGTAAATTGCATGAGGCCCTTTGGCCAAAAAGGTTGGACATCCCTGCTCTAAACTAAAAATTGCAAAAATTACTCCAATACATAAAAGTGGAAGCTCTCACAAGGCAACAAACTATCGCCCTATATCAATTCTGTCCCCCTTCTCCAAAATTTTTGAAAAAGTCATTTATACAAGACTTCAAAAGTACTTTACATCATCTAATACTCTAGCAAAAGAACAATTTGGGTTTAGAACAAAGCACTCAACAAGTCATGTAATATTACACGTAACCAACAAACTAAAAACTTAACGCAACAAAAAAATTACTCTTGTTTAATCTTGTTAGATTTGTCAAAAGCAATTGATACTGTAAACCATAGTATTCTAATCAAAATAATTGGAAATGTGAGGTATAAGAGGAAACTCCCTAAAATTGACAGAAAATTATTTGACTACTAAAAAGCAATTTGGTTTCGTCAACCATACACCTTCGAAAAAAGTAGCCTACTTATTTCCTGTGGTGTACCCCAATGTTCCGTGCTGGGATTACCAGAGCTGGAGTCTCGGCCAAAATCTTCGAGATCGAGACCGAGACGAGACTTTGACACTACGAGACCGAGACGAGACCGAGACTTGGAGCAAAAAGTCGAGACGAGACCGAGACTTGAACGTGTCGAGACCGAGACGAGACACGAGACTTTTAAAATCAGGGGTTCTCAAAAGATCGTGAATATATTAACCGTAAATATATGACATTCCGACGAATTTCTTCATCCGGCAGAATATGGCACACCATAACAGCTGTCTTAGAAACGCAGAAAAAGATGCCATTTGTGCCACAAGACGGAGAACGCAAAATGCGATATTTATATTTAGGCTACTGATAACAATTTTTGTCTAAAGACAGAAAGACTTTGTCTGTCTAGTCTAGTAGAACAATAGGCTTGCAACTTAGGGGTTCTTCGCCTTTTTTTCTAGGGTCTGGAGAGCTTTCGATGGGCCTGTAGACAAAAACACGGCCGGTTAGCTCAGTGATTAAGACATCGCTATCGGTGCGGAAGGTCTGGGGTTCGCGCCCTGGGCCGGTCAAATCGGACACCATGCCGCCAGCGACTCGCCACCGCTGCGATATTTCCTCGGACTTCGAGGCTGTGATAGAAGCCCATCAGCCGCTAAGCCGCGGACATGGCCCCGCCACTCGTTACACGCCTCGGCGCAAAACCGCGAGTATAATAAAAATTTAATTTTTTTGCCAACAAAAACAAAATATTTTAAGAAAGTTTATTTTTGAATATCGGTAGAATCATGAAATTTACGAAGGGAGTCGCGTGACTAGTATCATGCACAGCAAAATGGGTTCTTCTGTGGAAAAAGGTGAAAACCACTGTTTTAGAATAACCATCTAAACTAAAACAAGCCAACTGAAAACCGCTTATCTTCTGCAAAGCAATCTAAACTGAAGTCTGTTTTGCAAGACCAAAAACACAAACGAACATTTAAGCAAGAACAGTGCAGTCAAAGAAAAGGCAGCAGCTACAAAACGATGTATATACAAAACGTTACAATAAAATGCATATAGTCACTGCCAGACTTGCAACCCGACCCTCCTCTCCAAAAAAATATTTGCCCAACCCAGAAAAAAGTTTGTTGTTATTAGGCTACGTGTATACCAATAGGCCTATAGCCTATTAATTCGTACCCAGGCATAAATACTTTTTGCCTACCCTCATTTGCTTGCAGTCGCTAGCCTGTTCGCTGCACATAACTCACAGACTAAAGAGTATGCTGACATTTCTAAAACGTAATAAAAATCCATGGTGAACAATGTTTACAAAAGATTTTCATTGCATTTCAAGAAGAAAAAATGTCGCATCGGTGGCAAACTGCAACTGCGTTTGATTTGAACGGCCTGGGAATCGAACCTGAGACTTCCCACACCAGAAGAGATGTCGTTGAACTCTACGCTATTCCGGTCGGTTTAATCTTAATGTAATCAATCAGATATTTGTTGTCAATAGACACTTTCTCGAAACCATACGCCACTATATCCTTGTTAACGCGCAAGTGATTGCCTTGTAATCTATCAACTTAAAAGTGAAAAGCAGCGTTACTTACATCTGCAAAATGGTTTTGAGTCGGTTAAACGCATCTTCATAGATTTGAGGCGTTAACGCTGATGTTACCGTAGACCTTGTAACAGGAGGATATTTAGGTTCAAGAGTGTGCATAAATTGACGAAAATGTGAGTTCTCCACTATAGAAAGCGGCAGTGAACAACCTACAATGAGGTGTTTCACAATTGATTCGTTGATTAATTTCCTTCGTGGATGTTGTGCTCCATACTTTGATGAAGAAGATTCAGGTGATTGAGTAGCAGAGGTAAAAAAGGAATGTATGTTTCTTTGGTTTTCGTTTCCTGCTGAACGAGAAGTTGATTCAAAATATTCCTTGTAATTAGCAGGATGGACAAGTTTTAAGTGACGAGTAAATGCCGAAGTCGTACCAAGTCTTTCGGTTATTTTCTTTCGACAAAACTTGCACGTTGCCAAATGCTTCTTGTTATTTGCTTTACTATCAAAATATTCTTTATGATCTTGAAAACCATACTTAATCACTGCAGAATCACTCGACATGATGATACCTATACACCTACCCTGAAATGAAGTTTTTAATGTGATTAGAGAAATCAATAGCTAAATTAATGAAAGACTTCAAGTAAAAGTATGTCGTTACTTTGATTTATTACACAACTGTACTCACTGTATGACGAATGCCTGCTTCCGATACACTCTTGAGAAAGGCCTGCCCTCTCTAACTCGAAAACACCCAAAATTGTTCTCACCATTCACCAAGTAAGTTAACCAACTACAATAATTCGTTGCTAACTTTCTCGACACTGCAGCTGCTTTGCAAAATTATTGCAACAACACAATAACACTGTTTTGTGAACAGTATTGGCGTACTGCGGCTGTGTTGCAATTTATCCAATATGACATCATAAATGAAACCTATATCAATGAACTTTCTAGAAAACTCAAGCAAATTCTCATTGGCTTTTGAAATAAAAAAAAAAGTAAAATCAACACAAAGTCGAAGCACAGTCACACGTGAAAGTACATTCCAGACGCACGCATTCAGTGGGCTATACGTAAAAATTAATGTAGGTTTTCATTCTACTGAAGGTAAGCCTACTGCAAATGTTGGAAATACTAGTGATACCGGTAGTTGGTTTTTATTTAATTTAAGTTTAAGTTACTTCATTCAATTTTGAAGCGAACCTTGAAAAGTGGTCTCGAGACACGCTCATTTTCCGAGACTTCGAGGTGTCGAGACGAGACCGAGACTTCACACCTTCGAGACCGAGACTTTAAAAAATTGTGTCTCGAGACCGAGACATGTCTCGAGACACTACAGCTCTGGGGATTACTGCTATTTTTCATCTACATCAATGATTTGCCAAAAGCTTTTAATTTTGAAACACAACTTTTTGCAGATGATACTGCACTGCTGCTCAGTGAATTCGATTTAAAATCCCTCAATTATAAAGTGAATACTGAATTAAGCAAGGTAGTGGTTAAATGCCAATAAGTTAACATTGAATTATTCTAAAACGAAATATTTAGCAATAATGCTCAAATCAAATTTACCAAACTTATGTAATTTTAATATTTCTAAATGGAATTTTTATTGAAAAATGCTGTAAAGCAAACTCCGTTCCTCTACCACAGAGGTGACGAACATGCGGCCCGCGAAAGAATTTCCTGTGGCCCGCGAACATTTTGGCGAGACCAGTACTTTTAAACATTTTTTTCCCGTCTAATCTTTGCGATGCGATACCAAAAGCTGAGCCCCTGATTTAATCTAGCGCGTATCACACAGTAATTATATAAACGCTCAATACAAGTCATCTGTTTCAGGATTCAGCAGTTCATCCATTGTTATGAAATAATAATAACATAATTCCAGTCCGTTGCAGCTTCAGCATAGTGCACCAGTTTACGAGTAACTATTCGAGCCAGAGCTTAGCTTGCCTTACAGTAGTAAGATTTATGTGAGTTTGCGGAAATGAATTGGTGAGGTGGCAGTACCATTTATCATATGCAAATTTTACTGCTTTCTTAAGGTATTTGTTATTCTGTTTTTTAATCAATATTTAATTAGCTGCTTGTCTTCACCGATGTCTTCAGCGAAAAAACGAAATACTGTAGATGAAAAAAGAGTATTTCAAAAAGATTGGACCGATATCCGATATGTATATGACCAGGAGCGTATTCAGAGGAGGGCCATTGTGCCATCCTTCCCCCTTTTTGACTCCGCCTTTTAGTAAAAAAAGAACAAAACTAATGGTGCCAAGTGACTGAAATATGCCAGACTCTTTTGATGGTTTCTGTAGCTTATGGCCAGTGGCTAATCCAAGGGTTAGAGTGAGAGGTATGCATCCTCCCATCAGCCATTTTCAAAATAGTTTTTGATGTATACAATTTTTCCATAACTTCGAACCTCTTCGAGAGCGATAAGCCTTTCGCCTTAAGCACGCATAATCGAAAATGTGCGCGCCAAATGCATCATATTTGGCAAAGCACTCAGAATCAGGGTCAAAAAATTTAAACAAAATTTGCCTGAGAATTATTCAAAAAGCACTACAAATAGCCATTACAGCATGTAAATTTTCAAAAATTTTCCGAGAGAGCATGCCACCGGACCCTCCAAGAGCTTTTCTTGTTTCTCAATCATTTTCAAATTTGTTCTGCCGAAAAAAACGCTTTAAAGAAATATGGAAATTATGGCTTCCCCCTTTTAAAATTTCTCGCTACGCCACTGTTTATAACTAAAAAGTTATGCGGCCCGCTTGCTTATTGGTAAGTAACAAAGTGGCCCGCGACCGCAAATAGGTTTGTCACCCCTGCTCTACCACATATACTGCCTTCATTCCAGCTTCCAAATCTTACTCCAATCTGTTTTTCCATTTTCTTATGAGTTTTTAACCCGGGGATTCTTAGCGCCCCCTGCCCATTCAAGGGCTGCCGGAAACTGGGGGCCAAAATTTTTCTTCGCATCATCATGAGGTTTTATTGGAGCATGAATTTTATGGCCGCATGCCCTTGCTGACGCCAACCACAGTTTTAAGCAGTGGGCCTAGCCTTTGCCTAAAAAAGCATGTCCTGCAAGACAACCTGGTTGCTGAAGTAGTTTAGCCGGCCAGTCGAGACCGTTGCCCATGTGGGGCCCTGCGGAGGCACTACCCAGCTAAGCGTAGACAATGAGACTAGTATGCAATGTACACCAAATTCCTGGTCGACTGTACAAAGCATGAAAGTACTACCCATTGTCTACGCTAACCACACCCTAAAAATCTTTTCTAAAAAGCTATCTAAACCCTAAAAATGAGTAATAAAAAAGGTAAAAAGAAGTAATAAAAACCCTAAAAATAGGTAAGTAATAAAAATCTATATAAACCCTAAAAATCTTTTAAGCGCATACTATGCTTTTTTTAAACCCTAAAAATAAATAATAAAAAAGCTAAAAATAAGTAATAAAAAACCCTAGAAATAGGTAAGTAATAAAAATCTATCTAAACCCTAAAAATCTTATAAGTGCATAGTATGCTTTTTTATTGACTGGGGTTATGCAACTAAAACATCAATAAAGCCCATTCAAACCCTTTAAAATAAGGTGCTGAGAATAATGAGCAAATCCACATGGAATGATCGCGTTAACAATGATTTATTGTACAAAAAATACTAAGTATTAAAAATTAATAACCTATGCAAGCTTGAATCAGGAAAATTTGTGTATCTTTATTTTACAAACGCTCAACCAGAAATAGTTCAAACATATTTTTTGCTTATTGACCAAGCCCATGGTCATAATACAAGAAGTAAATCAAACAAAAATTATTTTCTAAAAACACTTAAAACCAATGATGGTAAATCTTCCATACAATTTAATGGAGTTCAACTCTGAAATCAATTACCCTCATTGCTAAAATCATGTTCGTTCTATCGCTTTAAAAAGAAATATATATAAGAATATAATTACAGAAGTATAAACAATGAATTTATTAAGCCCAATATACAGTATATTTATTTATATATTTTGTTTCACACTTAATGTCATCATTACATGCCTTAAAACCTTCTAGATTTACTTTAATATCATCTTCAAATGGTCAGGTCTTTGAGTGGTGGTGTAGTGCACGGGCGGGCTGTCTGTATGTATGTATTTATATATATTGAAATCCAGATCGATATTTTGTCCACTTACAAAGTTCATAATGCCTGAATTTATGTAATGTTTTCGTGTGTATAAATAGGCATAAATTGTATATAGACTGTACATATGTATATAATTAATGTGGCGTAGTGCTACATTTTGCTTTTTATTGCACAGTTCTTTATCAATGAACAAGCAGTTTTCACCTTGCACATTCTAAATGAACGTGGGTGCAGTTGACGTGGTGAGCTTTTGCTCTTTCACCGCATCCACAGTGAGCATTCAAATGTGGTAGCACTAGCAGCTAAGCAATCTTCTTTGCTAATTACAAGTGTTGTGCCAGTTTAATTGCATAGTGAACAATTTAAAAACTTGTCAACTTGTCTGCATTTAAAATGAAATTTTAGTGTGCAGCTTTACGCGGTCATTTTAGCATTAGGCTATTCTTTTATTTACTGGAAACTACTTTATTTTTGCCTTACTTAGCCTACTCCACACAATACCTTTTGGAAACGAGTTTTTCATTTCTGCTTATTTCAGTTTGATTTTATCAGTTATTATTTTAGTCACGTGACGTCCACTTAAAACGTCTACAAGTGAAAAATTTTTTGGACCGAAGACATCAAGTTATTTTAATTCAGTATATTAACACATCAAATCTCGTTTGCCCTTACAATACTTTAACATTTAGGAACACAAGTTGGACAAGATCTTTGCGGCTACAACCTACCTTTTCCAGTTACAATTCCGTATGAAGAATCCCAAAATGTGCAAGTCATCTTCACAAGTGATGGATCGATTCAATTAGAAGGATTCGCCATGAACGTGACTTTTGGAGAATCCTGGCAAAGTATTATTTAATTCTTTTACGTTTCGTAATACTGCTAGACGTGTTAATTAAGTTACAAGTACACAGCTTCTTCGCATGTGGTTGTCCGTATTTCTGCTGACATTAAGCCTAACCGTAGCATGTTGTGTGATCACCAACCGGTCAAAAATATGTGAGCACAATTGCATCAGTGCTTTGATACTTTCGACTCACTAAACTGCAAGCTAGCTATTTTTTGGTTGCTAAGCCCCACTTCAAAAATTTCTGAATCCGCAACTAATATCTTCTAGCCATTTATCTTTTTTTCCAATATTGATTGTTTTACCTAAAGCTTGTCAAATTTTAATTTGGGTATATAGTTTGTGGAAGGAGGCAAGTGTCTACGACAACGAGGAGCAAAAATCTCGAAAAGAATCAGGAAAAAATTGTGGGAGGGGAAGAGGCTGAGCGTGGAGAATGGCCTTGGCAAGCTTTGTTGGAAGTTGTTGACCCTGTTGATAGTTTAATATACCCAATATGTGGCGGAACATTGATAGACAGCAAATGGGTAGTCACTGCTGCCCACTGCACTGTTGGGTAAGTCATAAATAACTGTGAGTTTTAAGCATTTAGAATGAAATTTCTGTTGATTCAGGCTTACAGCTGAAAGGTTGAAAGTTCATCTTGGGATTCACACTTATGGAGGTTTAAATCATTTCAAACCTGAAACCTATTCCGTTTCGGAAATAATCAATCATGAAGGTAAGAACTTTGTTTTCTTCTCATTGCCATCTTACACACTGCAATAAAGCTGTTTCATCTAAAAAGGTCGCAGCCTGTTTCCTGAATACTTTGAGAGCGTATATTAGCATTTATGGAGACTTTTGCTGTTTTGTCTTTAGTAGTACAGGATTGACAGGCTTAGCTTGCCTGCAACTGATATCGAATTATGCTACAGTTTAGAAGTAATACGAGGAAAATTTTAAGTCTTGATGTATTATGCCATTGCATTATTGCCACCACTTACCTTTCCGCTTTATTGTTGTAGCCTTAGAAGCCTTCTCATACAGAGTTAAGTTCACAACCAGTCAGCAAAGATTGCTACCGCGTGGAGACCGTTCAGACCATGATTTTACAACTTACGTCGTATTTTACCGAAGTTGAGTTGCTGCTCCGCTACTCGCTCAAGATTGGCGGAATACAAAAAATTTAAAAATGAATTTTTGTGCGATTTTTTTTATTCAGATTCTTTAATTTGATTGGTTAGCATGTTTTTTATAGGTTACAGCGATGCTGATACACTTCGAAACGATATTTCGCTTCTAAAACTTGCTGGAAATGTAGTATTCCGCAGTCACATTGTGCCTGCTTGCTTGCCTAATTCTGCGGACGCACCAGCAGTCAACTCAAGTTGCTGGATTACTGGTTGGGGCGATACGCAAGATCGTAAGTTGCAATAGTGATAGGTTTACTAGTGAACGTACTTCACTGTATTTTTAATTTTAGGCATTTCTAATTTATTGCAAACTAGTTTTGTTGCCGCTCTCCAATCCTACTCCAATTCAATTCCAAACTCCAATCGCCCAACCGTGTGGCGTGAACGTTATTAAGAATGTTCGGAACCAGTAATCAAACGGATCTTCTTGTGATATGAACTTTTTTAGTCTATTTGAAGGATTAGTTATTCGCATATTTTTAGCTGAGTTGCAATAAAAAGTGAAGGTATAATTTTTTTTTGACAATTTGAACAAAATGGTGATGTTATACGTTACTTCCGCTGTTTATTACGTTGTCACGGTTATTGATGAATTGGTATGTCTGGTAGAACTCAGATAAGCGTTACATTCACAACACATCGCAAGTATCTGTAAGTAGCATACTCAGCAGTCATGAGAAAACGCGCAGCCCCGCTACCTATCCCAAGTACACTACGACCTAGAGTGCACCTGATGAGACCTTATGGGTCGAAATAAATGTTAATCGGTTACCCTTTATCGTGCGCTCTAGGTCGTAGTGTACTTGGGATAGGTAGGGGGTTGCGCGTTTTTTCATGATTGCTGAGTATGCTACTTACAGATACTTGCGATGTGTAGTGAATGTAATGCTTTTGCTCAGTCAACTGTCTGTTTCATCAGATAAGCTTCTCAATCAATTTTACGAGCCCAAGCCGTTTGATTACGGGTGCCGTTGTGTCAATTTCGTGGCTGCAATCCTTCGTGATCGCATGATGTAACACGACCTCAAGCTAGTAAGCTTGCGAAGTGCATGCTTAGTCTATCGCAAAACTCGTGTTTGTATTCGACTGATGCAGCAATTACAGTGCCGGTAAAGGTGATGGATAAAACGTTATGGTAATGGAAGAACAAGAAAGTGGAGTAACGGTTTGTGATTTTTTTTAGTCAACTTACCATCCTTTTCTACACTTCGTGAGGCTGCGGTGCCGGTGATATCCAATGCACAGTGTCAGAGTTATCTTAATGAAGTTACGATTGATCAAACTCATCTTTGTGCTGGGTGAGTATACACTACAAAAGTTTGGAAGTACAGCGGTTTGAACTGATTGATTACAATAGAATCTTATGACTTGACTCATATTTTATAAAGTTGCTAAAAGTGACTAAGGTTATTAAAGTCATTCTACATTTCAATAATTTGCGAGATGCTTCGTCAGACAAAACAACAACAATGAGGTCTATAACAATGTGGTGGTATTGTTTTTCTGCACTGTCCACACGATACAAAAACAGTAGGTTTAAGAGAAACGAACATCAAGTCATGCCAGTGGGAAATCGGGCAGAAGTAATCATGATTTTTGGTTGTGCAACTTGGTTTTATGTTTTTTTTTTTTTTTTTTTTTCATAGCTGTATATTTTGACAACGTCATTTTCATGTTCTTTAACTTCATCACATTTCAGTTTCAGCGACGGTGGCGTGGATACATGTCAAGGAGATAGCGGAGGGCCTTTAGTTTGTGAGAACTCCGTTACTTCCGCTTACGTTCTTCACGGAGTCACTAGCTTCGGGTTTGGATGCGCGAACCCGATGTCTCCTGGAGTTTACACTCGAGTAACAGAATATGTCGATTGGTTGACTTTAAATACGCAAAACAATGCAGGTAAGGTATATTCAACTATAAATAGTCTATAGTGTATACTGCACCTATAGGTGGCGGAAGCGGGGGCCCTGCAGGGGGGGGCCTAATTTACGCGTTTCTACAGTAAAATAATACTGCTGCGTGAATGTAGGCTGTTTGAAACTCAATAGGCCTCCTATCGAAATTGAAACCTAGGAAAGAGCTTAAATCCTAAGATGTTTTCTTTCAAATTTTGTTTGTGGGGTGGGGAACAAAAAACGTGAAATTTTTTTGTAGCAAAATAGATTACCTTGCGGCTGACAAATGTCGAATCGAGTATCTTAGCAAAAGAAAGGCAAACTAGCAATTGCTACCATCTAAGCCAGAGGTTCTCAACTTCTCAGCTGTGGCCCTTGACCCTTGAAAAGGAGCACAGAGAGTTCTGTTGGGAGCCACGATGATAGGAATCCTTAATGAATTAGAACAGATCGGGACTTTTAAACCTACACTCTATAAAGGCCACGGTCTTTTATTAGAGGTACAGCCAAGGCCCACGGGTAAAAAAAACTGAGAATCACTGATCCAAGCTTTCAGTATGGAAAAGGCATTTTACAGTGCGTTTTGAGACGAAGCGAGGTAGAGCAGTTGTCGTACAGTAAGTGTCGTTTATAATACACAACAGCAACTAAACTTAAAACTAGGTCCCTGCACCAATCTGTTGTATACCCTATTATCTGCACTGACTTTGCAGACAGTCACTCAAAAGAAATGTAGCCGTATGTATTTGCAGTGCAATTTATCAAAACGAGGGGCGGAGCTAATTCTCGCGGAGGTGCTGGGAGCTTTGCTTTTTTCAAACTTAACTTTGACGTTAGTAACTACCGGTAACCTTCAAAATCAATAAAATAAGCAGCTGTCATAAAATAAAAGCGGCGGGCTGTGCAAAATATCTATTGCCTGGTTTTTAATTTTTTTTAATGTATTTAAATTTTTTAATTTACTTTGTTTTGCTATGCAGTGCCAATGCTAGCAATTCCTTTGCCAACAAAATTGCTTTTTCTAGTCAGAGGAAGCAATTTAAACCTTTTGATTTTAGTTTTACGAGTGGCAATGCGATTTATGATGTTCTATTATTTTTCTACGCATCACCTTATCGGTATACAAAAAATCGTTAATTGAAGTTGAATTATTGATCATCCTAACTTTGTCTTTTCGTATGCTCCAAAAAAGCTTACTGCTGTCGTTGTTTCCATGACGGTATGCGTGATGTATCTAATTAAAACCTCTGTTTGAGCGCCACACGGCCACAGCGCTATATTGTTCAACCCTTCTCTTCTTCTATCGTGGCGTTCTATTAGAGGTGGTGTTCAGTTGGAGAATGGTTGTATATTTTTTGACTAGCTCGTCAAAATTTTGGGAAGATAAATTTAATAAATGTGAAGAAAAAACTTATAACAAAGTTAAGATTTAACCTCTGAAGAAAAAAAAATATCTACCGCAACACAGTTACTGATAAGTATAATCAAAAATTTAGTGCAAAAAATCAGGTGACACGTCTCTGTGTAGCCGTCTTCGTCATTTTCACACCTTACCCTGTAGTGGCATTACAGGTGGCGTTCAATTAGAGGGTAGCGCTCTATTTTTCAATCCTTCCCCTATAGTAGCGCTCAAATAGAGGCTTTATGGACGGTTATGGTATTTACAGCAGCTGTTTAGTTTGCTAAAACAATAAACTACGCAATGACCCTGTCCACATGTCCAATAAATTTATGTGGGCTTTAGGCCCACGGTTCTTGGTTCTAGTTTCTGCATCACAATTAAATTTTGCTAATTGTGATGCAGAAACTAGAAGCAGGAACCGTGGGTCTGAAGCCCACATAAATTGGACATGTCACATGTTGACAGGCTAAATATGGATTGTAGGAGAAGAAAATCTGGTCATTGCTTTTGGGCAGTGTTGTAGTAAGGCCGAGGACCTTAAGGTCGAGGCCAAGGACTTTACAATTTTTTCGTGGCCAAGGCCAAAGACACACAAGTCGAGGCCAAGGAAAAGCAAGTCGAGGCCAAGGACATGGATCAAGGACAACAGGCATTTTTCCGATTTCAGTATGAAATCTCAAAATGTGAGTCATTTGGTCATAAAATAATGGTCCGCAAACAATTTATGGCCTAATATTGCAGACCTACAACGACAATCGTTTTCAAAAACTACAGGGTGAACAAAAATATTGTAACTGATAACAATGCAGTGCCAGGTCTACTAGGCGCAGGTTATAAGGCTATAAATTGATGCCAGATGAAGCTCGCCACAAAACTATAACTAACCCCGATGAATCAAGCATAAAGTTCCTTGTTGTTATTTAATGGTAACTTGTTTAATGTATGTAGAAAAAACGCATGCACTAATCCAGTTATAGGCAAACTTATCAGAGTTAAGCAAAAAAAACTTCAGGTTTTTATTAAATCAAATAATATCTGCATGGAAACAAATATTAATGATGATTGAAATCTTTACCACTTTGGTCGACACTGTTTTGCTTGCTGCATACCAAATTGTTCAACAATTTTTGGATTTTGTACTTACAAGCTAGTAGGTATCCTATAGCCGCATTTTCTACGTCTGTACTCAATCCGCACTTTGCTTTCCCATAGGCGTAGCCGCATTCTTTCGGTACAACAACGTGCATTGAACTATTCCTACATTGAACCAAACGATTGAACCATTCCTACCCACAACCTTTGATGAGCCAGATTTAGTGTATGGAGGTTCTGCCCACCAAGCCGCCACTGTCTTATACATTAACCATTATAACTAAAAACCAATTTACCAAAAAAAAAACAACAAATCAATAAAAATGCAAGCAATCATAATGGAAACAAAATCACAAAACGAAGCAAAACAAAAAGTGATAAGCTCTCACGCGTCACATTCATACTCAAAGAACTACCCCACAACGTGTTAATTAGACTTAACAAAAATCAACGTCGAAAGCACAGACCCCGAAATGCAAGCTCGATGGGGTCACATAATAAATCCTCTTTGCTAAAACCTCTTTCGACTAGGGCTGATGATGTTAGAACAGTTGGCACCCGATGAGCTAAACAGCTCAGTTTGGGCAGAAAATTAATTCTTTTACTCACAATCTAAAGCTGCAACGTTAAAAGTTTTCGATTTTGTTATCAACTAATAATGGAGTCAAGTTTTGATGGTCGAGAGTCGAGACCGAGACTTCAAGAAAAAAAAAAAAAAATTCGAGACCAAGACCCCGAGCAGAGGCGTCGTGCATCCAAAAAGTTTGGAGGGGCCCGAGTAACGACTTAAACAGATGTTGATCATTTACAACCTTTATAAAAGCCATATTCAGCATTAAGAAACATCACGGAAAAAGAAAATTAGGAGAAGATACCAAAATATGTTGTGATTCCCCAATTCTCGAATAATAAATCAAAATTTATTTTGATACCCCAAACCGCTCCTTGATTATGGACAGTTTGCGCAATCAGTGTGTCCCACGATTTAACAAAGGTGGAAGACATTACAGGGGGGTTGGGGGAAAAACTCCAGCCGCCGTAGGCAAGGTGAGTCTGGGGGCTTAGCCCCAGTCGCCAACTGATTTTTACGGTTTTCACATAAAAAACACTCGTTTCAGCACACTTTCTTATCGAAAAAGGACATATCGGTTTCTGCAGTGATGTGTAGTCACTACTATAGTGTCAGACAATAGCTACAAAAATGTTTTAGTAGCCCATGTCTTAAAACAGAAGCTGAATTAAAATAAATAAAAGCAGGCTGCAACTCCTGCAATCATTATTAGTTTTGACGTATTTGGTGGGATGACGTGTATACATTAGGTGTGTTCTAGGCTATAATCTTTAACAATGCATGCAAAATGTTTTTTAAATTCTAACCACAGATTAAGAAACTAACTTTACTCCTGAGTCGAAGCGATTGATTGAAGCAAAAATTAAAAAACAAAACAATAGAATTTATAGTATAAGAAAGGGGGCGGGGGTATGGGGTTAGTTTGAAAGATGAAAACAAAATAGCACTGGCTATTATTTTATTTTTTAATTTTTTAAATTGTAAAAAGTAAGACATCTCATTCTCCGAGCTCCAATGACACGACGCCACTGAGCCCGAGATCAAAACTCAGTGAATTTGTTCAAGACCCAAGTTTTACAAACAAAGCTTGTCTGACCGAGAGGCCGGCGCATTGAGCTGGGGAGTTGGTTTCGCGGGTTCGATGTCGGGAAGGGCCATCTACCATGATGCAAATACTTCACTACGATAAAAACCTTAGCTCTGCGTGTGTGGCTTCGTAAAATTAGTATTAACGCTCTTCGTTTTTTAAGCAAACCTGCATATGCAATAAAATGTTCATAAAATTTCAAGCTTAGACCTCAATTTTTATTTGCTATACTGGTCGTACTTTAAGCTATTCCAATCTTCACTGGCCCTATAGTTATTACTCTTAAACGTTTTATAAAAAAAATTCCAATTTTCAAAAAAAGGCCTATGTTCACGTTCAACATTCTGAATCTGCAGTCTTTTACCGTACCGGCCGGTACTCTAGTAGATCTGTTCTATAGTATGTAAAAACAATTACCGTGAGCCTGGCTAGAATGACTTCCCATGATAAAAAGCTTATCCTGCTGCCATGCTAAATCTCAGGCTCAGTCCACATGCAAGTGCTCTAAACAAAAAATTGAGAGCATCGAGAAACAGCAAAGCAAAGAAATAGACAGCTGCAATTAGCACCTCCAACAAAGATATACTGTAATATCAAATAACATCGCCGACCTGCATTCTCCTTTTCAGACTGCTTTACTTCAGACTGCTTTGCATGGCTATTAAGCAAATTATAAAGTAAATAAATAACAGTTGATTAAAACTTTGAAAAAAAGTGTAAAGTAGCTTTCTCCCATCATTCTACCCGAGTTTTCGAACCTCAAGGATCTCCCGCTGAGAATCCAATTATCGCAGATTAAATTTTCTATTAAAAGCTTTGTTGCTTACAATTTCAATTTAAAAACCTTAAGGAGAGATTGTAAGAAACAAAATCTTAAATTGTTAAAATTTTGCTTTTCACAATGTAACTTTATGGTTATCTCATCATGCATTGTTTACTTTCACTTCTCCGCCGCGCGAGCTTGCAGATGCTCATCGTTATTTGGACCATTTTTTCCTTATAACAGCTCGCGTTTTGTGAAAACAATCGCAAAGTTGAATTTTTAAAAATATCGAGTCCTCGAGCCGAGGAGAGTGCAAAATCCAAGACCTGGGAAAGCCGAGGCCAAAGGCAACACGGTCGAGGGCAAGGACTTCACAAACCTGTCCTCTAGGACGTCCTCGAGGCCAAGGACATCCTAGAGGACTACATCATTGCTTTTGGGCCCCCCACTTTAGAAATGCTTCCGCCGTCACTGGCTGTACAGATTTTTTAAAATCTCATCATATTTTTGAAATCAAAAGTAGTTTTCTAACTGATATATCCATCGCTTCAAAGAGCGGGAACACATTTTTTACTAGTGGTTTCAAGACTAAGAATATCGCCCTTCAAAAAATGCTCTCTTTGGAAACAATCCGTTTCAAGAAAAGATTGCAACTGTGTATTTAAAACAATCACATGTCGCGATGTAACCTATACTCAGGCTAGAATTCAACCAATTGAATCAAATTTTGCTGGTTTTGAAAGCTAATCACTCAGCTGAAATTAACCAACCGTTTGCAGAGGGTTCGTACCAAATATATCAAATTTTCACCGAGTTGAGCTTGAGTTTTTTTTTTTGTTGTAACCGGAGGATTTGTTCACTGACGGTATATGGTAGCAATGCAGTTCCTGCAATTTCTAATGACGAAGCTTGTATACGATTTTTTTTGCTTATAGTGACTGATCCATTTTTCTCCATTCCGGAAACTTCATGTAGTTCCATCATCACAACTAATGACACCCTCAGGATCCCTTTGCTTGGTGAAACGCAGCTGTATCAATCGAATTGGGTAAGAATATTTTAGCAGATTTTTTGATTTTTCTCGTGCTTTGACAAAGCACGGGAGCTCACCAAAAGCTTGTCTACTATCTAATCCGTGATGTGCAGCATGACTCTATTAACCTACCACACAAATCTTCTCCTTTCGACTTATCCCAATTAGGGGTCGCCTCAGCCGATCGCTTTTTTTTCCAAGCTGAAATGTCACTTGCATCTTTCACGGTTACACCAGCTTCTTTCATGTCCTCATTTAACCCACCCAAATGTCTTCGCTTAGGTCTGCCTCTTCGTTTCTCACCTGGTAACTGCATCTGTAACATCGTCCTCCCTACATATTCTTTTGGTCTCCTTTGCACTTGACCAAACCACCTCAGTTTTGATTCTCTCAGTTTATCTCGTAATTGTCCCTTATAACTTTGTATTGTGCCTCGAATGATCTCATTATTGATTTTGTCTAATCTTGCACAATAATATCCATTATTCAACCTCTGACAGCTCAGATGGCCGAGTGGCATGGAGCGTTTGTCTCTTGAGCTGTAGACTCGGGTTTGATTCCTAGTCGGGTCAAATCAATCACTTTAAAATTGGTATTCACAGCTTCCCTGCTTGACGTTCAGCATAAAAGGGACAGTGTGGAGAACAAGCCGCCAAGTTTATTTGTTGTGCCGTTAGGAAACGCACTTAGCGGGATTCCCCCATCTTGGTGTGATAGACAGATGGCCGGCAACTCCTAAGCGAGCTCGTATTGCGCATTGATCGCTTTTTCGTGATAGGAGGAAAAATATGCAAATAAATAAATAAATTTGCTTGCTCTTTGAAAATGCAAATGATTTATAGCCTTTATCATTTTTTTTCCTGGTGCTAGTGTTTGTTAGCTGTGAAATCAAGTTGTTATACTGTAGATCGTATTTGCCAATGACTTCAATGTCGCTGTAATCTACGGGGACAGTTTAAAGATCCTGGAAGATGGAGCGTCAGGGTACTATTGATTAGGGAGCTGCAAGAGAGATGCTTCTACAACTAAAGATCTTGTCATTTTCGTTACACTTTTGTTTTATTCAGCAATGCACGTGGACTTTACGAAATGACTTGGGAGCCAACACTTCCATCAACATTGAGTTTGTTGGAAGATTTCTACTTGAAAGTGCTCCCGGGGGATGCTTTGATAAAGTAACGCTGGTCGGTGATAATGGTAAGCTCAATACATCGCCATTTGTGTAGTAGTAGCATAGTGCCTTTTATTTCCGCACCGTCAACACAATGAAAGAATAGGATAAGATTAGGAAATATACCGCTGCATTAGAAAAGGGAAGAGGCAACAAAACGATTAACGTTATGGCATGCAGGTGTGAGAAGAGGAGTTAAAAAAACAAAAATGGGCGTGGTTAAGTGCACTCTATATTTAAATATCCTAAGTATATCTCGCAGAGTTTTGCAAGGGCAACAAACTTCTGTCAAGTCTCTTTTGGCTGAATGCTGTACGCAAAGACCTACGCGAAAGTTTTCGAAGGGTGGCTCGGGAAAAGGGTGTTAACACATTAAATGAATAACTGAGGTTATTTTCAAATTATATTGAACAGAAAATTCAACGGTAATTGAGGGAGATTGCGAAGTGAGCTTGCGCTCTTCGAGTCAGCAGCCACCCGTTAAATATGTCATATGCGATTGGCTCCAGCCGCGAATCGAACCCGTCACGTAGGATCTGTCACCTGCGCCCGGTACCGCTAGGCCATGTCGCTGACAAAGGCTTATAGGCTCATGTCATTAAGGCATATAGGCTCTCAAAATGATCCGTACAGAGCCCCAAGGCTCCGCAAGAGACACCCGGGGGCTCCACAAGCTATTTGTTTACTTATTAAAATACTGTCTTAACAAAATTGGCAACTGTCCAAAGACGTAATAACGACATTAATCAATCTTAATGAAATATGTGGAGCCGATGTAGGTCTATATAAATGAAGATATAGAGAGATAGTAAAGTAGTAGACCTTAGAACAGTGGTTCTCAAACTTGTCGGAAGTATCGAACCCAACAGGTGTCATGCAAGCATACATCGAACCCTTAATTATAACCAGGAGCGAATCCAGAAAATTTTAGAGGGGGGATGCAGTTTTGAATTAGGTTGAATGTTAAAGGAGTGCAAAGACGTTAGACGACTAAACCGGAAAAGGGCATAAGCTCTTGGAAAATGTTTCACGTCAGGGGCGTATTCAGAATATTTTTAAGGCGGTGGAGGGTGGCATAAAATTTTTACATTTTTTAAGCGTATTTTTTTTCCGGAAAGTTAATTTGAAGCAAATTGAGGAACAAAAATATGGCTCTAGGGGGGTCCTGGGGTATGCTTCCCCGGAAAATTTTCAAAAATTTAGACACTGTAATGGCCATTTTAGCGCTTTTTGAACAATTTTTATGGCAAATTCTGTTTAATTTTTTTGCCTCTGACTCTAAGTCCTTCACCAAATATGATACATTTTGTTCGCACATTTTTGATTTATGCATGCTTAAGGCGTAAAGATGATTGTTATCAAATAGGTTTGAAATTATGGAAAAATTGTATTCATCAAAAACAACGTTGAAAGAGTATGGTGGGGGGATGCATCATTCCACGCAGAGATAGTCATTTACTACAACTGTATGCCTTTTTGCAAAAACTTATTCTGATTTTAGCCGAACCCCTGCTACAGCCTCACCGAACCCCTGGGGTTCGGTCGAACCCGGTTTAAGAACCACTGCCTTAGAAGATTTTTTAGCTTTTTTTTTTTTTTTTGAGCCACATAGTTGCAGCTTGGGTTTTTATATGAGTGAAGTATATGCATCATAGATGGTGACCTAGCTGAGCGTCGAACCCGCGAAACTAGTTCCGGAGCCCTACGCACCAATCACTCGGCCAACTCCTTACTAAATAAACGATGTAACAAGGGCTCGCAGCGTCACCGAGTGGTTAGAGAGATTGACTTTCAATCACCAGGTCGTGGGTTCGAACCTGAGTGTACCTGATGAGCGGTCAAACCGCAAAAATAGTCGTAGAATTGTTTTTTACAGAGTTTACTCAGTAAATCTGCTAAGGCCTATACCTTAATATTTCTTTGTACGGGCATTAAAAAAGTTTGGCTCTATTTTATTAGCATGTTTGTCAAATGTCGAATTCACTGCGTCAGAAAATAAACCATTTTCAATTTACTCAAAAACATTAATTGTAAGAAACAATATGTTGCTTTTTCTTTTAAAAATTCATTGCGGGGCTCCGTAAATAATGGTCGAACTTTTCACCGGCTCCATTCCACCAAAAGTTTGAGAACCTCTGCTTAAGACACAGCAAATATTACGAACATCTTGCACTCAGCGAGGGCGAATTCAGAAGAGACAGTGAAGTGATAGTTTTCTCTAAACCGTAATACATAACAGTAAACAGCTTTAAAAGTTGTGTGTGTAATATTATGCGTTGTGATGGGTGAACCACTTGCCCATACTGCATTACATGCCATGTGATCATAGAAATCCTCCTTCCCCTTTAAGCAGAAATCTTGATCCGCATCTGGGACTGAATCGAATCAAGCTTGACGTCGAAGCAAAGAGAAAAGTTCATGAAAAGATCCTCTGCTTTATCAACTTTAATCCTGAGGGTTTTAAACATCGTTCTGTTTTAGGCAATGAAATAAGCCGAGAACTTTGTGGTTTCACGCTTCCAGATCCAATTTCTGTCTCATACGAAACATCACAAGAAGTGAGAGTGATGTTTACAAGCGATACGTCTAATGAGTTTGAAGGATTTGCAATTAAAGTGACGTTTGGAGCAGTTTTGGAAAGCAATAACTCTGCTGCGAGCGGTAAGATGCTGCTGAAATTTTTGTGCGCAGTAAATAATCATATATTTGAGGTTATTTTTAAATTATTAAACTGAAAATTTAGCGGTAATGTAGGGAGAGTGCTATTGCAAAGTGAGCTTGCGCTCTTCTAGTCAGCAGCCACCTGATAGATTTGTCTGAAACGATCGACTTTAGCCGTGAATCGAATCCGAGACGTACAGTAGGATCTGTTATCCGCCCGCTGTACAGTAAGGCCATGTTGCTGACAAACAAGACCTAATAGGTTGCATCTTGTGCATCTACGTTCAAGCTGTTATGTTTTTTTTTATTTATTTATTTTTTATCATCAACTTTCAGAGTGCGGGCGTAGTCGAATTTCACTTTCAAGTAGAAGCAAAAACGGAAATCAGAATAAAATTGTGGGAGGAGCAGAAGCAGAACATGGAAAATGGCCGTGGCAAGCTATATTAGAAATTACCAATCCTGATGATGGTTCAGGACGAAAAATTTGCGGTGGAACGTTGATTGATAGCAAACATGTAATAACTGCAGCTCACTGCACTAGTGGGTGAGGAACTTGATTTGTTTCATCCGATTTTGACTAAAAACGATACTTTTAGCAAGAAATTGTTATAGCCTCAAAAGGTTTGCTCAGTGACCGAAGTTTAAATTAAAAGTGCAAAGTTAAGGTTACGTTTAGCATGATTTAAATGTTAAACCCTAAAATTATATGAGCCCAAACTGCCTGCTTCACACCTTAGCATCCATCAAGGGAATTTTTTAGTTGAATTTAAGTTATGAAAAAAGCTGTTTTCAAAATTTTTTAAAGTGTTTAACTCTACTGCTTTAAAGCATGACATATTTTGCTTTTTCAAAAATTTTAGGGGCTACAGTTATGGTTTGAATTTAAGATAGTCTACATCAGACATGTCAAACTTACTTTGGCTCTTGGGCCGGATCCAAACTTTTTGTTTGCAGGCGGGCCGGATCAGTCGAAGAATGTCAACTCCAAATATTTAGCTTTGTTTTTCAGTGCTATGTTTTATCTTTCAGCCTGCGCTTGTTACCTAGCGTACGTATTCTGATAACAGATGACAAGGGGTCCTTTTCGTTTCGTTTTTCCTTATTTTTCCTATCAAGTGGTCATACTTGTCCTTATGATGAGTCTCATAGTGGCGCCGAATAGCAAACTCTTCGAACAGTGCAACTTGCAGATTGCATACCAAGCACACTGGTTTTGCATCTACTTTTGTGAATAAATAGTTCTCAATCCATTTTTCCTTGAAAACTCTGCACTCCGTGTCTACATTTTTTTAAGTGCCATTTTGGGAAGGGTGTTTGACCGATAACTTGCTCCGCACAGTGGTGCTCAAAAGTTTTAGGACCACCTTCCTATAATTACTGTAAATTTCTTGCGATAACTTTAAATATAATTTCCAAATGTTATGTCACATTGCCTATTACGGTGTGAGTGATACTTTTGTCTATTATACAACAAATAATTGTATTACAACCTTTAATAATAAGTTTATCCTTGTATAAGCATAAAAATTCAAATTTTTTGAAAGAACTTAATTCTATGGGAAAAAATGGGCAAAGCTCGTGTTACGTCGCATGCTGGACGTGAGCTTTTTTCACATTTACTGTCCTACCGCTGCCGGAAAGAGCATTTGATTTGTACTTAATTTAAAAAATCATAACTTTTGTTAAAAATGAGCTAGAGACTCTCTTCTTTTTTTGATATACTCAGAATTTTATGCCGGGCCGGATTAAGTTATTCAACAGGCCGGGTCCGTCCCGCGGGCCGGAAATTTGACATGCCTGGTCTACATGTGTCAAAACATTCAAAAGTTGCTACTGACCTTGTGAAAGTATTAGATTTTTACTTGAACGTAGATTCTGAGTCTGTACTTTTATCCGAACCCATTTTTTCATGAAGAAGTCTTCATTTTCTTTGAATAACTTAGTGCATTTAATGAAAAACTCTTAGATGGAACAGTATCTGGAAAGCGAATTGTACATGAGTTGTGTTATTGAAGATTGTGTAACGATCAATTTTTTTACAAAGTTTTTTTATTATTTTTAGAACTCCACCTGAACAGCTGAAAATTTATCTCGGAGTTTTCAATGCGCAATCCCCAGAGCCAACGACAAAGTTGTATTCAGTCGCTTCTATTATAAATCATCCAGGTATATCGTAAAAAAAATATCCTGTTGATTTAAAGTTACCTGAAATTTAGTTACCTTAATAATAGATTTTTGTGAAGTAATTTTGAAGACAAAGTGTTCACCTGGTTACCATATTTTTTTATATTTTTCACCAACTTATATTCTTCACCGGCATCGCATCCAAAACAATTTGCTATAATTATTACATTATGAAGAGCAGATTCACCAATTTCATTTGCTAAGCTTAATCAACTACCTGTTAGAATTTATAGATTAAGTTCTTTTTGATCATAGATCAAGCATTTAAAACTTCTACTTGATGGTTTATTTTCTAGTTTATTAGAGATATTAAAACTAAGTGTACACTACGTTCACTTCTCTATTTTTAAGTGAAACAGCTGTGCATCAAAAACTTTCACGACAAAACTGCTCTGTGCAAGGACGGGTTAATGTTTCAAATAAGTCAAAAAGTCTTATCAGCCTTGCTTTATATTTTGGCAACAACTTGTAGCTTCAAATGAGTGTTGCAGGTAGACAGGTAAATGCATCCTTTAGAAGGGAATGAGTTTAGTCTGGATAGACCATATACATATAAGTAAGGTTGAAGAGGCTTCTCAAAATTGCTCTTGTGTTTAGGTTATGATGATTCAACTGTTGACAACGACATTTCTGTGATTCGACTTGCTGGGGAGGTTGTCTACAGTGACTACATATCACCTGCTTGCTTGCCTGGTGAAAATGAAGATGTTGCAGTGAACACAAGTTGCTGGATTACTGGCTGGGGAGACACCCAAGATGGTGGGCTAAACTTGCTTTCCGTTTTATTTAGTTTAGCACAAACAGTCACTTTTGCTGAGAGTATTTTTCACCAAGTCGCGAGTTATAGAAACCAAAAGTTTGATGCTAAGTAAATTTAAGGTAATGAATCAAAACTTTCGGTTGCTCTTCCTTGTATTTTGTGGTACAAAAAGTTGACATTTTTATCAGAATTATATTTTACCTATGATTAGGCGAATTCTTAGACCTCATGATATTCTATTTTGAGTTTATTCTAAACAAGTAGAGCAGTAACATTTCAGTAATAAAATGAGGGAAATGTTTTAAAATCTAGACGAAGCGTTTCTTTTCAGATTCACGTTTGCTAACGTAGTTGTATTACAGTAAAATTTTATTTCGCAAAAGAAAAAGGTCAATCTTGACTGCTGATTATGCGCTGAATCGGCTTGTTGATTAGAGTCTAGTAGATATTTGTAAAGTTCGTTTTTAGATGAGACAACCCACACTTGATGTAGGGGAAAGCTGTAACGCTATTTGGTACTTAGGTCTACGCAGGGCTGTATTGAAACTTGGGAGGCCCCGCGGATAATTTTTTGGGGAACCCTTGCTTCTTTTTTGCAGGCTTGATTTTGACCTTGGCAGCAGACTTTTTCAGAGAGCGATATACTGGGGCTTCGGGGTTATATGACCCATACTTCCCCTAAATCCGGCCCTTGGTCTACGTATATTTTTGTTACGACAACAAGGCTTTTAAGCTAAAATCTTAAGATTATGGGTAGCTTAGTATTAAGTTGTATTTTAGTTTTAATATTAAAGTCTTGAAAAAGTAGATATGGAGGAACGTAATTTGATTGCATGCATGCAAGCGTGTACCTGGTGCGTAAAGAGCAGGCTTTGCTGACATAAACATCAACAACTTTTGTTGCATTTAAGCTCGTGATTTTACGGTTTTCAGCTTCTATTCCAAGTTTCTCAACTCTTCAGGAGGCAGAAGTTCCGGTGATATCTAATTTTCAATGTCAGACTTATCTCAGTGCTCGTAATCCACAGATCACTATTCCGGATTCTCAACTCTGCGCTGGGTAAGCATTTTATAATGATAGCGCCTAGTTCTTATAGGTGTAGTCAACAGATAACATTCCGGCAACTAGTAAAGACCACTTATTGTGACGTTGGAAAAGATATTTAAAGAGATTACCTCATCTTTGAGCAATGGATAGGGTAGCTGGCACTCTTAAGCGAGCTCATTTATGCTCCTCTGTCTCTCTCTCGTGACAGGAAGATAAATAGGCTGGTGTGATTGATTTTGTTCCTGAGAGAATAAGACCATGACAAAATAAGACCATGGTAGTTGTTTTTAGTGCTTTTTAACACCACAGTAAGTTAGCAATTTTAAATTGCTGGTTTTCAGCGCTGTGCATAAACTGTAACCATCGCGTCATTAATACCTTCCAAACCATACTTGATGATATTTTTGCAAAATTGTTCTTGGCTATGCCCCAAGGTAAAGGTTTAAAGAAGCTAAGCTTTTGAGTGTTTCAAATTAGGCTTGACAAACTTATGACTCTAGCATCAAATTTCACAGCTTTAGTCAAGGTGGAGTGGACACATGCCAAGGAGACAGTGGCGGGCCTTTAGTTTGTGAGAGCTCCGTTACTTCCGCTTATGTTCTTCACGGAGTCACTAGTTACGGATTTGGATGCGCTAATCCAATGTCCCCAGGAGTTTACACTCGAGTTACGAAATACGTTGATTGGATAAATTCAAACACTCAAAACGTTGCAGGTAAATTTTCTACTAATGCCAGTGCACATTTCTAACGTCTGCTATGTTTAAACTTTCGTTACAATTGTTTCATAGTCAAAGAATTTTAATATTATTGTGAAAGTCAAGATAAAATTTTTGTTTAGTTTTTTTTCACAACTATTTTGCGTTCAGTTGTATGCCTATTGCCCAAGGTTTTTGTGAACCAAAAAAAAAAATTAGTATAAGGAAGGCTTGTTAATGTGCCTAGGCGTTTGAACCCCCAAAAAAAGTAGATGAGCTGGTGAATTACTGTGTTTAATTATTGCTTGCATCTTTGTGGTAAGAAACTTTTAAATTTAAATCCGGAGTGGGGTGTTATAACTACGTCATGTTGTAATCAACGTCTACGCGTTGTTTTTCAAGCGTCGTCTTTTATTTTGTCGTTTAATGTGATGTGCAGATGAAAAGATAACTTATCGCCTTAAAAGCAATCGGTAGTATAGTCGGTTTAGCATTCAAATCAGTGTCAATTTTAGAGACCGATCCATTTTTTTCGATACCGGAAACTCCATGTAACTCCATCATAACAAGTAATGAAACACTACGGCTTCCTCTTTTGAGTGAGACTCAGCTTTACACGCCAAATTATGTGAGTTCTGAGTAGCTCCAGGTTTTTTTCGAAATCTCACGTAAAAGATTGCGACATTTCGAAACGTGACAACCGTTTGAAATCAATTCCGAGTAAATTTTGCCCCTTGTCTTCACTTTCTTCTGAAAAATCTTTTCAGTTTGTTTTGGTAATGCCATGGTTTGAGTACCTTTGTATGTATCTGTATTGTTAGCTACTAGGTACTGCTTGCAAATTATCAAAAAAGATTCTTTGTGATGTGTTTGGTTCACGACCAAAGGCGATTGCTTCTCTCACTGCCAACCAGTCACCAATCTCACCATGCAGTCTCTTTCAAATTGTTGTTGAACCTAAATTTTATGTTCAACATTGAAAGTGTCTTTAGTTATTTGTAGGGGGAATAAAAGTCATTAAAGTTATATTTTTTTTTTTGGTAGCGCAAAAACTTATGAAACTGGTAATCACGAAAAAACTACGTTGATGCGAGGTCTATTTAAGGAGTTATAAAGTCATAAAAAGTCATGTTTTCTTTTTTAGGTCATAAAATATGACCATTAATTTTTGTCATGAAATACAAATTATTAAATCCCAGTATCACCGTACATACAGTTCGTGTAGAGTATAAACTTGATAATTTTATGTTGAGGTTGGCAATGAGATTTTCAAGTTTTCATGTCGACTTTCACGAAGCATTTGAAGCGACTTTTTATTATTAGTTTAAAAAAAAGTTATGCAAAAACCATTGTGGAGACGAGTAGACCAGATATTTGTCCAGCATTGTATGCCAAGTTGTTAACATACCAGCCTACATCAGCATCTGTAGAACGGTCATTTTCGATGTTAAAACCGATGATTCATGAAAACCGAAATTTTACCGATGCACATGTTGCATTCTATTATAAAATTGTATTCAACAGTTGAATATCTTTCTTATTGTAAGATACTCCTTTGAATTTTTTTTACTGATTTTCAAGCAAATCCTTCGTTCTCTTGAGTATGTTCTTGTTCAACATACATGTTCAGTCTTACATATGAGATGTTAACTACGAAAAACAGCATAAATTTGCTGTTCTAAAAATAAAGTCATATGTTTCAAAAAATAAAGTCATATTTTTCGATTTAATAGGTCTTAAAATCGCCCTAGTTATTTGTCAATTATTTCATTTGATGTGTGCTATCAGAAATAGAATACGAGATTACGAAAAAAACGTACAATTTGCAAGATGACCTGGCCCAAGATCCCTTGCGAAAAAGAAAATAAAAATAGTAATATTTTAGTTGTTTTTTTCTATCCTTATGATGTTGGATTTTTCGTGAACTGTTAACATTTTTGCGTAATTCAATTATTTAGCAATGTACCTGGATTATACGGAGTGGTGCAGGGACCAGTACAACTATAAACCTTCAATTTGTGGAGAGGTTTCTTGTTGAACCCACATCAAACTCTGGAGGATGTTTTGATTATATTCAAATACTCGGACAAGATGGTGAGCATTTTTGTATTTTCTTGAACCTACAAAAAAGGTAAGAAGTAGACTATGAAACTATAGCTCGGTTGAAAAATTTATTTTTAGTATTAGTTTAATATTGGTAATTTTACGTGGATAAATAATGGACTAACACGTTTAATAAAAGTATGACACAGTGATGCCCAGTCATTTTTCAATGGATGGGCCAACAACGTAATAGATTTCAAGCTATGCCGTCTTTAGCTGTATTCTTCTCAATGAGCCATTTTTTAGCAATTCCAAGATTAACACACGAACGGTATGAAATAGCAAAAATGTCAAAATTACGCAATGTAAATTAGCGCATTATAGCGTATAAGCTTATCGTTCTAGTGCTAACGAGTATGTAATATAGGAACTGCGGTTCCCAGCCTTTTTTTCTTCATTAACCACTTTTGATGTGGCTGACCCTCACTTCCCGCAACACAGATGTTTTAAACCACGGCTTTTCAACTTTTTTTGTCTATGGCACACTAAAATAGGAGAGGGCAACTTTTTTAACTGCCTACCGGTTGGGAACCCATGTATTAGAATGATGCCCTGACGTTGCCACCATTTACTTGAATATCAATGCCAAATTTAATTTTTAGGTGGTGTGATTGTCAACAGCATTTGCGGTTATTCACTGCCAAACCCAGTCATAGTAGAAAATACTCAAGAAGTACGAGTAACGTTTCATAGTGATGCTTCAGTTCAGTACGAAGGCTTCGCTATGCAAGTAGTATTTGGAACTTTCGAGCCAGGTATTTTCATTGAAAATCAAATGTGATCGTATTCAAGTTTGTTTAATTAATCGCAAATTTATCCTCCCATCACGAGAAAGCGCTATAGCGAGATCGCTTAGGAGTTACCGGCCAGGTGTCTACCAAACTAAGATGGAGGAATACCGCTAAGTACCTTTCCCATCGGTGCAACTAATAAATTTGCCCGTTTGTTCTCCACACTGTCCCTTTGATGTTGAACGTCAAGCAGGGAAGCTGTGAATACCAAGGTAAAGACATTGGCTTGACCCGACTCGGAATCAAAGCCGAGTCTACAGCTCCAGAGGCGGACGATCTTACCATTCAGCCATCTGAGCTGCTTGAAGTTTGTTTTATATGTGCACGGTGTCCATCTCTGCATTCTAAGTGTAGCTGCTACACAGCTAGTGTTGTGGATGCAATCAAATATGCTTCGTAAGAGCAAACATGAGAGAACTTTTATTAATCTCTAACCTGGTAGTTTTGTAGGTGTCTGTTGCAAGCATTAAAGTATTGAAGAGTTTTTCTCTCTTAAAACAACTTTACAAATTTTTTTCACAGAAAATGTTAAATATTTAAAGTAAAGCAAAGCTTTTAATGCAGATTATTGTGTTTTCTAGGAATTCTATTGAAGTTTGGACATTTTTATTTGTTTACACAGTTTCAGTGTGTATTTTAACAGGGTCTATGGCAGGTCAAGTGGCGAGGGTAACTGGGGTTAAGTCCTTTAAAACTTTTACATATATACCGGTATCCTGTTCACATGTCCGATTGTAGTGGCTGTAGGCCTGCCGTTCTTGGTTCTACTTTCTGCATCATAATCAATTTTCTGATGTCATAGTTAAGTGAAGTGATTATGCCATCAAACGATTGTGATGCAGAAACTAAAACCAAGAAGGGCGGGCCTTAGGTCCATGATAATTGGACATGTTGACAGAGTAATATAAATTGAAATAAATAATTGATGTTATTTTCAAATTATATTGAACTGAAGATTCATCAATAATTGAGGGAGACAGCGAAGTGAGCTTGCGCTCTTCGAGTCAGCAGCCACCCGATATATATGTCAAATGCAATCGGCTCTAGCCGCGAATCGAACCCGTTACGTAGGATCTGTCACCTGCTCGCGGTACCCTTAGGCCATGTTGCTGACAAGTAGGCTTCATCGCAACAGCACTCCCACACTTTAGGATGTACGAATTTACAAGATAAGTATTTTTTAAATCCTTAGCACCCCTTCACAAAAAAGTTTGTAGATTTACTCCTGAAGCTACTTACTTGTTTTATTTTCAGCCACCGATCCGTTTTTCTTGATTGCTGAAACTCCTTCCGGTTCCATAATAAAAACTAACTCCACACTCCGACTTCCTCTTGTACCGGGAACGGCAGAATATGCGGAGAATTTCGTAAGTAATCTATCAAAGCGGAGTACTTTATCAATCTCCTTTTAGTTAATTTACTTTTCAGAAGAATTAGAATAATGTTTAACAAAAACGAGATGACTTGCGAGGAGTATTTTCAATTTCAAAATAATCCACCTCCTAGTCTAGTAATTCGATTTATTTAAGTGAAAGTTGTGAAGCTTGTTTTTAACAAGATTGGGAGTCCTTTGCTTGTCATTCTGAACTTCTTATCTCCTTGTTCAAGTAAAATTTTGGTTACTTATCGTTCATTGGAGGGTGAAATAGCATTAGGTACAATCAGTTGAATCACTCGTTAAAGGTCATTGTTTTATTTATTCATGTCTTTAATGAAAAACTGGAATTACTTCTAGGCAGGGTGCAGTGAAACTGTGTGTGGTTGAACATGTTTATAATAGCATAGTTTTAAACCTAATTTTAGTTGCCATTCAACATACACAAAGGTCTTGCAATTTATGTCAAAGCTGCAAGTGGCTGATTCGTGCGTACTCGTATGATGCAATTTATATTTTTGGTGCAAAAGTTTGTAATAGAAAGCTAAGTACCGGTATGCGAAACTTTTCGAAAAGTAACGAGAGCTATAAACTCATGAAAATCGATTGAAGTCACATACTGCTTCATTTTTAGTAATACACTGCTTGCATAATTGCAAATAATGCAGTTTTTTATTGCCTGGCATACATTGCAGCTGATAATGACAGCTGAATCTATGTTGACGTAACGTTTGGTGATGTTCTCATTTTTTATTGTAGCATTGCACATGGACATTGAGAAATGATCTAACTAGAGTTAGAAATGGATTCACTTCTGGTAGTATCATAAACATTGCGTTTGTGGAAAGGTTTTTGGTTGAACCACGTGGCACAGATGCTTGTTATGACTATGTTCGGATACTGGATGCATACGGTTAGATTTAAAAAGTTTTTTCTACGTGCATAGCAATTTAATTGAAGTTGGTAGCTAGTAAGGTTGCAAAATTCACTGTTTAAGTTACGAGTTTTGTCGTTTTTTTTACCCATTCTTTCCGGCAAAAAAATCCTGTTTTTAGAGCGACTGCTCTGTAATACGTACAGTATGTGCAGAAATTCGTATCATTCAACAGGGAAAATACGGGTGCTTAGCATGGTCGTATAAGTTTGAATTTTTTTTCCAAAATAAAGCTTTTTCCGACATACTTTTCTCGACAAACACTCTGCGCGAAATACGCAGCTGTTAACAAAACTGGTAAAAACAATTGGTTATTTTTTCTTTCTATGCAAAGCTATCACATACGAAATTGATTAGAAAATTTGCCAAAAATAACGTATATGGGATTATTTGATTTTGATATGTGCGTGTAAATAAGATCTGGTTTGAAACTTCAAATTGCCATGCAATAAACCACCGCTTTATGGGTTTAAAGCAGCATGCAATTAACTCATTTAGTCAAAATGCAATTTTTTACGAGAACTTTAGCTTTAAAGTGTTTCATTTTGCTTTTAATGAAAAATACATTTAGGAATTCGAATTGGGTCTGATCTTTGTGGATATACATTGCCGAATCCAATCACAATTAGTGGCTCTCAAGAAGTAACAGTGGTATTTCAAAGCGACTCTTCGATCGAGTTCGAAGGGTTCGCAATTCAAGTATCTTTTGGAATAGTAATACAAGGTGAAGTGCACGATTTGGTGGAAAGTTTATCAAATATATTCAATCTTTGCTTAAAATGATAGGATATAAGCCTTGTAAGACGCATTTTTCTGAATAGCTTAATATGCATTTCTAAAACCATGCATGACTTGCAAATTCTTTGTCGCAGGTTCAAATCGCGGCTGAAGCTAATTGCGTTTTAAGCAACATGTTATTTTTTGCTGTTTGAGTCAGTTTTAACAGCTCGGATGGGCGATTGGTAAAAGCGTCCGTCTCTAGAGCTGTAGACTCTGGTTTGATTCTGAGTCTGGTCAAACTAATGATTTTAAAGTTTGTATTTATAGCTTCTTGCTCGACGCTCAGCATTGAAGCGACAGCGTGAAGAACTAGCCAGCAAGTTTACTTGTTGTGCCGTAGGGAAAGGCATTTAGCGGGATTACCTCATCTTTGAATGGTAGACCAATGGCCATCATCTTCTTAGCGAGCTCGTTATTGCGCTTTGATTGCTTTCTCGTCAATAGGATGATAAATAAGCAATTAAGTACAAAAAAAAAGCTTCGAATTGATGAGTTGTTGCAGTATATAAACCAGTTTTGTGTTTTCTGAAGATTGAGTTAAATTTCCTTTATTTACAGATGCATTTTTCTCTATTCCTGAAACACCTTGTGGTTCGATTATAACAAATGACAGCACGTTGAGGCTTCCTGTGGATCCTGTAACTCAGCTTTATCGACCAGGCACTGTAAGAAATTGATGCTAAAATTTCAACTATATGTGTGCAAAAACGATTCAGTAAATTCTGTATCTCTCTTGAAAGTAGAAATAGTTCAGAATACAATAAATATGGGACAAAAATAGCTTATAGAAAAAAAGATAAAGCCACTGTAATTTTCAAAATTGGATATTTTGACAACATGAATTCAGCTGTCATCATCAGCCACGTTAGAAAGGCAGTAGGCCTACAAAACTAAAAGCAAGTCCTGCCTTGCTTACACTGCTGATGATGACAGCTGAATTATATGTTGTCGAAACGTCCAGTTTTGAGAATTACTGTGGTTTTATTTTTTCTCATCAAGAAATAATACAGTTATGCAATTGATCTTAATTTAAAGTTTTTAGCAAATTTCAAATTAAAGCTTTTGTTTGATCGATCAATATCTGGTGACGCAGACGGGTTGACTAGTTCTTTTCCGAACTAAAAACCATAATCTCGAATTCGATTTGTAGTCCTAATCAGGCCCGAAAGACCCTTAGAGTTCAAAAAACACTCTTAGACCTAGGCGTTAAACTCTGGTTTCATCAAATAAACTTTAAGCTTTGGGCGAGCAAATATAGCGCTCAAAGACGAAACAGTTAGTTACCTGGTGCTGAAAACCTAATCGTTTATCAGTAAGCTTCGTAATGGGCCTAATTGGGTCGGATATTTTTCTCTTTAGGCCCAAGTCCGCCTTGAACCCCAGCCCGATCCAAAAAAAACGACCTGACGTACGATTCCGTGAACTTGGACCTTGTTTGACTTCCGCTCATATGTGTTAAAACTAAACATGTTTGTTTTTTTTGCAAACCATGCGGCTAAAAAACTGTAAAAACACAGGGACGGTCGTTTCAATTCACGTCTGGTGTCTTTCGCAACGCTGCTTTGTTGTTGAGCGAGTTAATAATTGAAAAAGATGATGTTTCAGCTTGAGCATTGATATTTAGATCTGCACGTGGACGTTGAGCAACGGCGTCTCTGGTCTTTTTTCTGTCATCAGTATTACGTTTGTAAACAGGTTTCAAGTAGAACCATTCGGTTCTAATGACTGTTTTGATAAGGTTCGCATATTGAATGATAATGGTAAGTTTTGACATTTTTTTTAGTGATATTTACAATTTAATGGGCATTCGTAAGAGTGTTTGATGCACTGTATGTTAACTTAAAAAAGATGTGCAGATAGATTCACACAGTAAAGCACTTTGTCCAATTTTGCCTTTGTGTAGAGTTAAAGGATATCTGACGAAATCTGAACTCATAATTTTGGCTTTTGTCGATAGTTTGCACAAGGCAGTGCGATTTAAAGACGTGGAAATTTGACGTAAAAGTTTACGCCTTGCTTATGTACAACGTTGATATCGGCTCTTGCGTAAATCCTTCTTGGTGACGTTTTAGTTTCTCCCGTTTGCAAGTGTTATGTTTTCAGCTGAACATTTTTAAAAATGCAAAAATTGCTAGATATTAATTGATAAACAAATACCTGTTCACATGTCTACTTGTAGTGGACGAAAAATTCACTGAGTTTCTGCATCATAATTAAATTTTTGATTACATAATCACTTTTTGCAATTATGACATCAAAAATTTGATTATGACGCAGAAAGCCGGTGAGCTTTTGGACCAGGTAATTTGTGCATGCGCACAGGGTCATAGTACTTGAGTTGATTGTTTGCATTGCTATAATTTACTTTTCAGGTGAGCAAATCGAATCGGATTTTTGCGGCTACACGCTTCCGGACCCGATCACGGTTTACGGTTCCCAGCACGTGACAGTGGAATTTTCCAGCGATTCTTCTGTCCAAGATCAAGGGTTTGCCATTGAGGTTGCATTCGGTTCAATGTCTCGAAGTAAATGCTTTTACACTTTTAAAATTATGTTTGTGTTATCAAAAAACCAAATCAAATCTTCATTATATCCGCGTTATTATGCCGCAGCGTGTGACGAGTTGCGGGGCCGATGTTGCAGAGCTGCAGCTTAGCACCCCAGCGACACAGCTGCTCCGAAAAAACGTCGCAGCGGTATCGAGGCTTTGGCGGCACTGTGTGCAATTTGACCGACGCGGGATTTGAACCCCAGATCTCCCGCATCGATAGCAATGTCGTAACAAGTTGTTGAGCAACTAATTGACTAAGTGAACCATGACGTCACAATGGCGTAGCTAAAAGTTGCTCATAAGTGCAAATTGGCATAAATGGACCGTGGACTCATTTTTAAGATAGTAATTGAGGTATTTATTTAATTATGATTTTGATTAATTGACTTATACTTTTTTAGTCAATTAGATTAGTATACTATAAGCTACAGTAGTTACCATATTTACCAACAAAAAGTTTTAATAGTTGATGTTTCTGCTCTATAGCGTCATTATGTTGTTCAAAATATTTACGACGATGTGGTTTTGGACTGGTTATAGCTTACAAGTCAAAGTGAGGTTCCACCTTCTCTGACAGAATGCTCGCTAGCTATCACTAGCTAGAGCTTTGTACGATAATTGTTGTGAATAAAACCACTACAAAAATTACTTACAGTTTCGACTATAACCAAAGTCTCGTCAGCCTTGCTACGTACAGCCAATCCAGGCTAAACTCATTCCAGACTGTAAAGACTCTTTTTTTTTTTTGCATTGCTTTACCTTGCATTGCTTTGGCTGTACGTAGCAAGGCTGACGAGACTTTGGTTATAGTCGAAACTTTTTTTTTTTGCATTGCTTTGGCTGTACGTAGCCAGGCTGACGAGACTTTGGTTATAGTCGAAACATTAATTTGTCCCTTGCAAATTACTTACAGTTTGTTTTGCCGTTGTCAGCTGATCAGGTGCTACAATGTTATCCTATTCAAATAGAATCCAAGCTTAGCTTAGAATTTTTAATGTGGATTTCAGCAAATGGATCAAGTTTCACATCCATTCCGGAAACTGCATGTGGATCTGTTATTACCACCAACGGATCACTCAGACTCCCACTTAACCCCACCACGCAAGCTTACGCGCCAAATTTTGTGAGTGCGAAAGTATTGGGCAGAAACGAAAACATTTAGTCTACTGCGCCACATAAACACCTACTTTCCAGTTAGGTAAACAATTCATTCTCGCTGGGATGTTTACATGACACGTTCTTTATACGATTACCATTACAGTAAGCTTCTAACGTGGACCAATTTTCAATGTATTGTTCCACTTCTTTGAAATTTCGCAAATTCATTGTGGCATTATATGCAAAACATTTACGCGCACCGGCGGTGGAAACCACTGGTTTAAAATACACTTTTTAAAAGTCAGTGAGTGCTTATTTGCTTCCATGTTTCTTCTTAGGTTAAAGGTTAGTTTTGACTTAACATAAGTGAGCTTAGTTCTCGCTGTGGTTTGGCTTATTCTTGAAAGATATTGTGAAGCAAAACCCAGAAGAAAACCGATTGAAGTTTTCTGCTGCGGCTTTCTGAGTTCATGAAACACGGTTCTGTGGCGTCCGTATTTCTGAATTGTTTTTGTTGGCAACATTGTGACGTCTTCGCATCGTTGATTTTGACGCCAAAATCATTCTTTGTTGTGATAAGCTGGAGAACATGTGTTGCCGATTCTCTGATATTAAGCGTGTGTTTGCTAGACAGATTAAGCAAGTTAAAATTGTTGATTGGCAGAAAAGCAAGTATTCTAAAGTTCAACAAACTTTTGTTCCACCAAAGTATTGAAGTAATGTTCTACGATTTATTTTATAGGAATGTACTTGGACGTTGAGAAATAGTGCTGATAGATCGCACTCAGTCATCAATATCACTTTCATCATCCTGTTTTTGGTCGAACCTCGCTTTTCAGGGTGTTACGATTATGTTCGCATAACCGCAGAAAATGGTGAGTGCTGCAAGTTCTATTAGTTGGCCTACATATATGCTTACATGCAATTTTTCAATTTGATATACTGTATTAGACAAAAAATTCAACAAAACATTGGGAAACAGCAAAATGAGCTTGTACTCGTTTGAGCCAGCAGCCACATGAATGTGGTAAATATGATCAGCTTCTGCTGTGCATCGTACTTGTCTCGGAAAATCATTATTAGTAAGGGAGACTAAAGTGTACCATTAATGGTAACCTCTTGAAATGAGACTGCCTTGGAAAGGCTCGAAACGATTTTCTATTTCGCGAATGCTTTGAAGTCACATCTTCAATTGCTGAAAGTCAACTGTGTTTTAGTGCTCGCTATTTTTGGCCGTACTGGTGTACGCTGCATAATTTTTTTGTTTTAAACAATCTCATAATACAATATGTGTTCTAAAGATTTCTTTTTTTTTTACATTACTTGCCGTTTTTCTTTTCGTAGGTAGGCAAAGCTTGACTACATATTTACAGTGTTTTATGTGCTTTCGCAATGTGAAGTTTTATTTCATCGCCTTCGCATTCTTGTTGACTATGCTACTTGTAGGCGACCAAGTCGGGTCGGATCTTTGTGGTTTTGAGCTTCCAGGTCCAGTGTCCATTGAAAACTCACAACAAGTTTCAGTTAAGTTTGTGAGTGATTCTACAGTCCAGTATGAAGGCTTTGCTATTGATGTCACTTTTGGATCTAATTCTGAACGTAAGATTGATTGAATTGTTTTTTAATTTTTTATTTTTATGTTCGTTTTTTATTTTATTTTGTTAAGCATATAATTACCACTAAACTTTTTTTGACTATGAAGTAATGAGCAAGTCAGTCGTATCGCGTTATGTATAAAATTTACTCCAAATAGCTAGTTTTACCTTATCAGCATTTTTTGTGATTGAGTCACTGAAATTCACTCATCAAACTCAACGTAGGGGATGTTAAAGTAACATATTCACATAAAACAAGTTAAGTTCGGCAATCTGTTTCACTCTGCGTGTAGTATTTTAGAAATGTTTGATTCAATTGTACTGAGGGGACACAGAAATATAACCAGTGGTGTAAAGTAACGAAGTAGTTTTACTTAAGTGAACTACTTAAGTAGTATTGCTTGGTGACTAGTACTTACTTTAAAGTGATGTAAATTTGGACTTCTTCGACTTGTACTTCGAAGTTCAATCAGAAATTCACGCTATTTAAGTGGCTTTAAAAATGATAAGTAGTTGATATTAAGCAATGTATCACGCAAATGATCAATAATCGTGCTTGATAATAAACTTGGCAACATTAGTATTAGGTATTGTTTTATTTTGTATATATAAGTTTTACAATTTCGTGATATTAAGTGGTCTTTTGTTGTTTGTGTTTGGCGTGGACAATGAGGTTGCATTTTTGCACATCATGACACACTTCACTTTTTTATTTTTGTCAAATACATGTGCTAATTATCCTAAATATACTTAAGCATCGGCAAAATATACGTCAAGTTTGGAAGTGAGCAAATTATCTTTCGTCAAAGTTCGGCTTTATGGCCTTGGTTTTGCAAACGCTACTTTTTACTTAAGTAGCTTCAAATTGCTGGTACTTTTTACTTTTACTTGGTTACTTTTTACATCCCCTACTTTCTACTCTACTTCAAGTAGTTTCCGCCATCAGTAACAATACTTTTACTTAAGCAGATTTCTGCACTACTTTTTACACCACTTAATATAATGGGTTCATCAGTTCCTATGTACTGTATGCAGTACCCATATACTGCACGCTGTGGCACTATACAATTGACGATAGCAAACGCTGACTGAGCGATATCACAGCTAGATTTTGAACCGGATTGTGTATCAACCTGGGGTTTTAAAGAGATTGAATCTCGACCACAGAGTTGTTAGCACTTAATCCAGAGTGGATGCTCGGCCAAGCCTTGACAACAGCCACGCTCTGTCCCTAATTCTATAAGCAGCTGATGAGAATTTATTCAGTGAAGAAAGGCATACAAACATTTATAATTTTTTCTGGAAACATGGCTCGTCAACCACGTGATTTGTATTTTTCAGCATTTTTTTTTGCGATTGTAATGTTACCTAAGTTACAGTAGTATTGTTACTTTCTTGCTCTGTAGTAGTTTTACTACGTTATAAAATCAAAAGCCTTGCTGTCAGAAATGACGTGTTTGCAGTTTTTCACCGTTTGTTTCTGTAGATGCATTGTCACCAGAATCTGTATTGTTACTGCAGTCCGTATTGTTTTCTTGTTCCGCGGTAGTTTTCCTTGGCTGTCAGAAGTTATTTGCCTGGTGCAATTTTTTTCCTTATACTGGTCGGGAAGTAGCAGAAATATACAGATACAATGAAGTACTCTACCTATCTTTTTTCAATCGTTCTTTTAGACCTGTTACTATTATGCTTTTTTACACTTATCACCATAAAACATAGCTTAAACATTACCAATTACCAGCCAGATGATTTGTTTTAAAACTTTTAGATAGTTCGTTCGATTTTGCTTTCACAAGAGTTCTGTCATTTTTCAGCGGCTGATTTGTTTTTTACCATCCCGGAAGCTCCTTGCGATTCAACCATCAACACAAATGGGTTATACCGGCTTCCATTAGTGACAGGCACATTGCAATACGCGTCAAATTTAGTAAGAAATTTTTAATATAAGAAATGCCTCGGTGTTTTCTCGTCTAGCATTATAACCTAAATTGCTCGAATTCTGTCAGCATTGCTTGGAATATTTAAACAAATTAATGTGCTTCTAAAATTCCATGAAAAAGTTTAAAAAAACAGTATTAAAACATTTTTATTTTTTTATATTACCGTAAACTTTGTGCCTGTTTTACGGCGCAAAATATTGCAGTGTGTTGTGGCTGTTGTGCAGCACTTGCATTAGTGCAGTCATTAGATCTCTAGTTCCTAAGTTTAGTCACTCCTAACGTCAAATCTACAAACTCTCGATTGCTTCCAGTGATAAAAAACTGACAAAGCAATTGAACTAACAAATAGCAGTTTTAAGACATTAATTTTATGCAGTTGCTTGTAATTGAAGATTTCAACCTGTGTTTAGGTGTGCTTGTGGACGCTAAGAAGCCCCCTAGCAACAAGGACATCAATAAACATCACGTTTGTTGAAAGATTTCGACTGGAACCACTCGGTAGCAGCAGTTGTTACGACTACGTTCGAATAAGAAATGAAACAGGTGAATAAGCACATGGAGTTTGCCGAATGGTTGACGCGTATAGAGCTTCGGAGTTGGGTCGATGCTCTACTAGGTCATTTCTCATGGAACGCGTACTTTTCTTATACAAAATCTGAGCTGCATTTGTATGTAGCTTTTACGAAAAAGAAGCAGGTAATCTGAGGCGTTGTTGTGATTGTTTGTTTTTTGTTGCGTTTGTTGAAACGCTTTTGCGAAGCTAAATTTAAGAAGCTTGTGTTTCTTGATAAAGGGTAGTAACCATGGTGGTGGAAAAGAAGGGTCAATTACCAGTCCTGAGATGAGAAATTAACGACTAAGGCTGTTTTAAGATAACTACGAATATGTAAATGCTGAGTCAGATCAAATACGCTGCTTAAAATTTATTAAATCGGTTTCGGTTATAACAGTAGGTCATTTGATTAAATAGAAAACGTATGCAACGTTGTTGTAGGCTATGCAGTGTTAGGCAGTACCAACTACCGCGTTACTTTTTTAGTGTCGTTATCGGTAACGTTAATACTTTTCAAAAATGACCGTTTTTGGTACCGTTGTTACTAATTTGACTCTTTTACTCGATATTTCGGTAACTTTTGTTTGAATGGACTTAGAGCGCAAGAGCGCAAAATTTTTTCTTAGTGAACGCAATTTTCACTTGCCACTTTTAAGATGTTCGCTAAACCGTGGCCACTGGCCCGTCAGTGTTGCATGACCGCAGCATTAAGCTATTGCAGAGTGCTTACTACAATGCACCATAACTTACACTATATAAAATTTATCGGGACGCGAACTCCTCTAGAGAAAGTGCCCAAGAAAATTCGGGTGAGGTACCTCTTTGCTAGCAAACTGTTTAAAATTGTGCTAAAGCATTTAACCGCCTCGGACGTCAAATACACCAGCCACAGTAGTAGGGTAGACCAACTGTAAGTAGAAATCATTGCAATTTCTGAAAAATCACAGCTTCACTACGTATGCGTTTCATAAAAATTTATTTACAAACATAGGACCTGAAGTTCGAATATATTCTCATCACGTTTTAGGGGGTTGACTATATTCAAAGCGTAATCTTGCCGAAGAAAAAGCGAGGAGTTTTTTCTCGCAAAAAGTATCGAAAATCGGTACCGAATATCGGTATCGTCGTTACTTTTTTTAAAATGTCTCGTTATCGGCACCGTTGATAGTTTTTTTGCAAAGTATCGATATCGTCGTTACCAGAGGCGGATCCAGAAAGTTTTGGTAGGGGGGGGATGTAATTTTGAATTAAGTTGAATGTTAACTAAATACAAAGACGTTTAGACTCTGAAACGGGCGTAAATAAGCCCTTTGAAAATGTTTCATGCCTGCGGCGTATTCAGAATTTTTTTTTAGGGAGGGGGCACCAACTTTCGTCACTTTTTCAAGTGTAGTTTTTTCCGGTAGAGTTACTTTTAAGCAACTTAAGTAACAAAAACGACTCTAGGGGGTCCGGGGGCATGCTCCCCCGGAAATTTTTTGAAAATTTGCATGCTGTAATGGTCGTTTTAGTGCTTTTTGAACAATTTCAGGTTTTCTGGCAAAGTTAGTTCATATTTTTGGCCCCCTAACTTTGAGTGCTTCACCTAATATGATGCATTTTGTTCGCACAGTTTCGATTATGCGTGCTTAAGGCGACTTAGGCATATTGTTATGAAAAGATTCAAAATTGTGGAAAAATTGTATTTATCCAAAGCATGGTTGAAAATGGCTGGTGGGGGGAGGGATGCATCCCCCACATCCCCCCCTGGATCCGCCCCTGATCTTTACTTTTAAAGTACCGAGTGACCATCTCTGGTTATATGTACGTTCGAACATTTCGATGCCAAAATTAAATTCTCACCAATTGTTTGATTTACAGGTCATCAAGTTGGGCGTGATCTTTGCGGCTACACTCTTCCTGACCCAGTTTTCATTACCGATTCACAGCTAGCGACTGTGACATTTATCAGTGATTCCACTGTTGAATACGAAGGATTTGCAATGCAAGTTACGTTTCAGGAATTTCAACAACCAGGAATAAACATCTGTAAGTGACCCCGTTCTTATTGAATAGACTATAATTGCCCAGTTTATGTAAGATCAGATTTTGACGTTAACGGCAGTTCTTTCTTTTTGGGGACTCGATTGGAGCCCATGCTTTTTTAAATGCGATTTACCGTGGAGCCCCTATCACGGGGTACGCTGGAGCAATAACCTCTATCCCCCTTTATTCCGGCCCTGCTCGAAGAGCTCAAGCTCACTTTGTTCGTCATCCTTAATTACTGCTAAGTTTTCTGTGGAATACGTACATGTGAAAATATCCTCAGTTATTTATTATTTTGTTTATTCTTTTGGGTTAATGGTAGATTTTGGTCTAACTAGACTACCACGGCGAGCGGACAGCTTGGCGTCATGGGTTAAATGAGCATTAAGTGTCTTTTCCCCCGACACAGCAACGCTATTCCCGTTTTCGACGTGGAACGTGGATTCGCAAGGCCGGCATCTCATTTGCGAACCTTGACGCATTTTGTAGGTGAGGTTGCGCTTTATTACCAGACTTGCTATCATTGCAACGTAATAAAAAAAAAGGTTTAGTGGTGGTCACGCCGAACCGATTCTATCGCCACTAAAGTGTTTTCCATAACAGCTTCTCTTAAAAATAAAAGCAGGTTTTCTTTTTTGAAATAAGGGTAGAAAAATAATGTAGACGCAGAAAGCTACTTGCAGACTTGTTAAATCATTAAAACTCAGCTGTGCAATAAAATCTTGGAAAAATTGACTACAGTCTTGGACTTTTATGTGGGTAGATACGCTAGTTTACATGTCAATTTTTGTTGAAAATAAGTGCCTTTAATGTATTCAATCGCAAACCAAATAGTGACACTGGATGAACGTGAACAGGATTTGTTAACTAGTGCGCTACTGCAGGTTGAAACTCATATCGCTAACTTCAGTGTAACAACTTTATTAATGCCATGGAGCGAGACAGCTCTGTTTCGGACTATTAGTCTTTATCAGCCGCGGCACTCAAGTAATAGGTACACTCAATCTCAATCATCCCCCTGATTTGTGGACCCTAGGAAACCTAATTCTTGTGGTACGTAACAGAGCCACATAATACTCCAATCAAACTTAATCAATGGTAGCTGCAGACTTGAAGATCTACCATCCCTTTGCAGCCTCCTTGATGTTTATCATTTTGTATTTACGGTATACCGTTTAATTTACCCTGTTAATCAGTTATTTCTGTTTGCTTGTAGATGACGTCGAATAAACATCAGTTCAATGGTGTTTTTTTTTTTTCAACAGCGGATCCATTTTTTTCCATTCCAGAAACTCCGTGTGGTGTGGTTGTTACTAGTAATTATACACTCAGACTTCCGTTGGTGGCTTTAACTCAACAATATGCTCCTAATTTTGTGAGTAAAATTTGAAAGTAAAATTTATTTTTAAGTGAAGTTTAAACCAGCAAGAAGAGTAAATTATTTCAATACCAAATTAAAACTGATTCATGTAGAGAGCAAAAATCTTTATCAGCACTTTGCTGTGAGACATAACCATGTATGTTCTGCAGCAGTGGTTCTTAACCTGGGCCTTACCGCCCCCTTGTGGGCGCTGTTAACTTCTAGAGGAGCGAAAATACTTCGGGTGCGCTATGGGGGGCGTTACATTCACAAGATGCAAAGATATGTTGTGTCACGATCAATATATTGACGTGCTCTCGTTACACGACAACTGACCGCCGCAAACTGACCGCCAGGACAACTGACCGCCGCGACAACTAACCTCCAAAAAAACGCCTAACTTATTAACAAGAATTTTCGTCACGTGGAACCACAACAAATCTTGGCCTAACTCTGACTAAGCGTAACTAACCCCCGAGCCTAACTTTAACTGAAACTTATTCAACTAACCGAATCTAAATCTAACTAACCAAACCCAACCCTGACCGAACCCTAACCCTATAGCCTAGCCTATAACTCTAACTTTAGAATTAAAGCTTCGAGTTTTGATCTTTAACCCTAACTTAAACATTGGAATTGATTGAAAATTTTGCCCGGGATGTAATAGCCTTGTCACATTATACAGCACACGAATCTGTGATTGTTGTCGAGCCTTGTTACTGCCCGCTGTGAGCCTGTTTTCGAGCCTTAACAAATTATACAGCGCACGAAGCACATTTTCGCTGCGATACAGCGCACGGAGCTGATTTTGGCGGTCATTGTCGCTGCGGTCAGTTTGCATGGCGGTGAGTTATCCTGGTGGTCATTTTGCGGCGGTCAGTTGACTCGTGGTCAGTTGTCCGCGTTCGATACTTCTGTAAATGTGATGACCTTGACTTCTGTAGACGTGATGACCTTGTTTTTCCTCTTCATTGATTTTTTAATGAAAAATAGGACACCTGCGTACGTGCATACTCTTTTTTTGCACTTCCCTGTTTTTTTTTAGTGGAAAATAGGACATGTGGGCGGCAGACTAAGGAAATATCTGAAAAGATACTGTTCTATAGCCTTTATAAAAAGCTGTAATTAAAAAAAATAATCTTCATTATAATCGCGGCGTTACGCTGAAGCGTGTAAAGAGTGGTGGGCCCATCTCCGCAACTTAGCTCCTGGGCTACGCTGCACCGAAGAAACGTCGCAGCAGTGGCGAGCCGTTGGCGACACTGCGCCGATTTAACCGCTCCGGCAATCGAACCCCAGATCTCACGCATCGATAGCTAGTGCGCTTAGCGACTGAGGTCACGGCTGATCTAAAAGCTGTAATTCAAAGTTAATAGGCCTAATCCATTTATTACTTGAAGTTTGATCTAGCTGGAACATTTTTGCTGTTATACATTAACAGTTTTACTCAAATGAAAGTTGAATGTAAAGTAGAATTTTGTGAGATCAGTAAAGTGGATTCGCCTTGTAGGGTGTTAATTGTGTTAGATGTAGAAAATGTTTGCCATTTAATAGACTTACAGTTGGTGCATTTAGTGTAGAGCAAAAATTGAATTCACAGATTTGAATAAACAAAGACATTGCCGTTTTTTCGTAACTTTCTGAGGTGTTAACGTAAATATATTAATAATGATAGCAAAAAAATGTTTGTTTGTTGTGTGTGTGTATACTACTGGTACTTGTTCTCTTTTCTGAGCCAAAGCCCGTTGGTGTTCTGCAGCTTAATAAAATGTTTTACATCACCGTAGAAAACTGAATTAATAATCTTAAAAATTTAGTTGTGATGCGGAAGTCCGTGGACTTTGGCTCGCGGGAAAAGGACACGTTGACAGGGTAATTGTCAATGATATAATTGCTTTCTAGGTGTGCTCTTGGACACTTAGAAACTTGCTGGGTCCCGACAGCGCCATTAATATCGAGTTTGTTGAGAGATTCATGGTTGAACCGCGTGGAGCGTCAAGTTGTTATGACTACGTGGAGATTAGAAAAGGGAACGGTACATAGCTTACGTATGAATTAAGTGTAGAGGTTGATATTATTTGAATAGAAGCAAGAGTCTGTTATAATCTATTGTCATTTGGTATTAAAAACAGCTTGGAAAAAAACAAACGGGAAAGGGTATGATATTTATCGCTGAGGAAAGCGGTACCAGGATCTGAAGCTGGAAAATAATTTGTTTTAGGAAAATAACTTGTTTTAGGTTTGCTCCAAAATGCTATCAGCTTTATTGTATCTTTCAAACCATTATAATGTCTACTTTAAACAATTTGTTTATTGCCTCACTTCTAGGTAATCAAATTGGAAATAACATGTGTGGTCAGTTTCTACCGAGCCCAATCACCATTCACGGTTCACAAGAAGTAAGAGTGACTTTTCGAAGCGACTCCACGGTTCAGTTTGAAGGTTTTGCGATTCGAGTGACTTTTGGCCGACCGATAACCGAAGGTAACTATCTGCATGTGATGTAGTTGCATAATCTGAAGACTTCCTTAATGTACACCATGTCCCTGCAAGCTATAGTCTATAAGTATTAATCTATATTCTTAACAACTTCGCGGGTTACTACAATCAAACTTGTGGTTGCTTTAGTAAACATTTTTGTTTACTGAAAATGATATAAGATGTAGAGCAAAAGCGGCATCATTCAAAAATTTGTTGCGTTACTAATGTTACTTCCATAGCTTTTGCTTGAGTAGTGTAGCAATAACTGCGTTTCCTTATCGCATAATTGAGCGAGCCATGTCCCATTTCTGCAAAAACTTTATTAATTGCAGCTTTGAAAAGCTCAGGTTTTGTACCTCCGAAACGCAGTTTCTCCCTCGTCGTGAAGGGTCTTACTTTTTTCTAAAACGATGCTCGAAATACAGAATAGTAATTAAGGAATGTATTCTGTGTTAATTGGCTGTATTTTTTGAGCTCTTAGCCCCCAGAAACGCAAATATGAGTATGCCATAGCTAGACGTGTCAAAAAGTTTACCCTGGGGATTTCTACATGAAGTTTAGTCTGAAACGTTGCTTTGAAGCGATTATTCGTATGTATTTCACTCTTCACAGTATGTAACTGCACGCCAGTCAACATATAGATTGTCCGCAATACCCAATCTTCTGACAGATACTGTTTCAACCTTGTAAAGTATTATCAGACAAGTCTAAAGTTTGAAGGCTGAGGATTTCGACGTGTGCTGTAGTCAGTAGTAAAGTATTGTACGCAATATGTAGTTATGAACAAATAGTGTATGACGTTTAAAACCTCTAAGCAATAATCATTTTCTGTAGTCCATTAGTTTTTAAAAAAGAATGTAGGCTCTTAAATAATAAAACTTGCAGATATTTGCGATAAATTGATGGTGCATTTGACTGATGAAGCAGAATACAATATCAACACACCTGGATTTCCGTTTGAATTCTCTCCGCGAAACTCGGATTGTCTTTATGAATTCATCGCCCAACAGGGTTACAGAGTTGAAGTTATTTTGGATGTTGACACTACCTCTTGCTGCGACTTTCTTGAGGTTGATATCTGCTTTCTGTTGTTTTTTTTGTATTTTTTTTTTTTTAACATTTGACGATTATTTGATCTATATTGTTTATTCTTCGAAACACAGTGGATAGGCTATGAAACAAAATAGCTTAAAGAGGAGAAATGAAGTTCAAATAGGCCTAATCTCAAAACTATAGATACATGTTTGCTACGAACAGCCTGCTCTGATGACGATAGGGCATCGCTGTAAAAACGTGTAATTACAATAAAGCCATTTTGGCTTTATCCATTCTGAAAATTACTCGTTTTTGCGTTATTATTTTCTTATTTTTAGTTAGTTGCATATTTATCCTCCTATCACTAGAAAGCGATCAATGCGCTATACGAGCTCGCTTAGGAGTTGCCGGCCATCTGTCTATCACACCAAGATGGGGCAATCCCGCTAAGTGCTTTTCCCAATGGCACAACAAGTAAACTTGCCGGCTTGTTCTCCACACTGTCCCTTTAATGCTGAGCGTCAAGCAGGGAAGCTGTGAATACCAATTTTAAAGTCATTGGTTTGACCCGACTCGGAATTAAAGCCGAGTCTACAGCTCAAGAGACAGACGCTTCATATCACTCGGCCATCTGAGCTGTTAAATAGCTAAATATGCTATTAAGTATGATTGGGAGACTTTTTTATTAGGTATTTGAAGGTAATATCATTATTGGGGCGATTAGAGGTGATGTTGACCGCACATTGATTACATCATCAGGCTCATATTTGTCTCTTCGCTATTTTACATCAAGTAGCCAAGCGATTCAAAGCAGGGGATTTCAAGCAAGCTACAGGCAATGTAAGTATGATGAATTTTTATGCGTCACATTAGCTAGTGATAGGGCGTATCCAGAAAGGTCAATGAGGGCGACCGCCCCCTCCTTATATGCGTCAATGATAACGCACAGCTTTAAATGCTGTTTGAGCTACACTGAAAATTGAAATGCTCAATGTCTGTGCATTATCACGTAAACTTTCCTCTCTTTAAAACAAAAATTCCGGATATTTTCCTGCTAGTAAGAGATATGTAGTCGAGGCTTTGCATTGTAGTTAAGAGAGTGGTTTTCTAACTAAGTTGGGGTGTCGCAAAAAAAGTTGTACACAAAATTGTGCGTCAGCAGAGTGGCTAAATGGTTCGGAGCGTCGTTTTGACGATAGCCATGATCGCAAAATTGATGGTTCAACTCGCACCCAGGTCTTGTTGATTCGTCCTTGGATCAGATGGTTAACGATAATCATCTCTGCTTGGTGGAATCTAACAAACAGCAAATTAAAGAAATGAGAAGCAAAAGTCAAACTCGAAAACAAAAGCTACTTCTAAGCGAGTCTGTATTTGTCCTGTGTATAAGACTTTCGTTGCTTTATCGTGACAGCAGAATAAAAATTAAGAAATCATCAAATCAAATGTGACTTGCTTGGTGTTTAACACAGGTAAATCGTAGGTTTTTTGAATGAAATACTACTAACAGTATGCAATGCATCATTTGTCATTCAGTCAAGCAAATGGAACGATCCTGTTTATGAATGAAATATGACGTACACAACGCCCAAAAGATTAAAAAAAAATCGCTGTGAAGTACGTTATGAAAATGCTTAAAAAAAGTTAGCAAAAACCCCCAGAATTTTAAACATTTTGTCACAATTTTTCGTTCCTTCTTTCAGTTCAACCTAATTGCGAAGGACGTCTAGTTGCTGGTTCTTATCCTCAAAATCTTGAACCTGTTGTTCTACTGGGGGCTTCCCCTACTGTGGAATGCATTTGGACTATTGAGACTGATGTTGGTCATCAAGTCTTACTGCACATAAATCGTCTCGGTGCTGCAGAAACAGTCGAAGTACTTTACATTTATTCTGATTTTAAACATTTTAGTCTGCACTTTACTATGATATCTTGTGCAAAAATTAAGCTAGATAGCATTAAAAAATTCTAGTCCCATAGAACTAAAGCTAATATAAAAGTTAAGAAGTTCAAAAAACAGTCTGAAATTGGTCCAGTCTGCTGTTTATACACACCTGCATTTTGTACTCTTGTGGTTGCAAGTCTTTCCTGAGTGAATATTTTCCATATCTGCCCGCAATACTAAGATGCATGCATTTAAAGGGCAATCGGCAGCAAACTTTTATTTAGATCTGCCTTTCCAGCTCATCAGAACAAAATAGACCTATACTGCAAATTCAGGTATAATCATTACTCGAGTTGAGGAGGGATGCCATCCCCCCGGAAAACAGCATCATCTCATAAAACATTTTAGCGTTAACCATTCCCCTATAAATAATGACCATCCTTCCTTCAGTTTTTTACGTCTGCGTGAAAAGCTTGCGCCATTACCCATAGGCTAAGCGTTTTTACTACTTCGTTAATATGTTGTTGCTTTTTTTCTGTTTAAAATCAATGTAGTTACTCATCGGAAGTTCGGTTTTAGTCTGCTTCACCTCTTTTGCTTAGGTTTTGAAATAGTGGTGATTTCACGTAAAGCATTTTAACTAGCTTTTATATATCACTTTACAAGCTTTTGACTTTGCAGATAACAGACCATGTGCAAAGTTTGGGAAGCTTCACATCTCTTTTATTGCCTGCACCTGTGATTAGTTCTTCGAGCAATCAGGTCAAAGTTCGTCTTTCCTCTCTTGTTTATGGAAACCCCACTTTTAGTTTGTCGTACATTTCTTCAAGTACGTTTTAACAAAACATTTTTAAGTATCTCCTTAGCTCGTGTCTTCATTTCTAGCAGTAACAAAATGGTATTCGTTTTAGACTTCGTGCCATGTGATGCTTCCCCCAATGCCTGTTCCGACGCTGTTTCAACATGTCAAAGCACCTTGTTTGGAACAATTTGCTTGTGCGACGTCGGCTATGTTGGAACCGGAGCATTTTGCCAAGATATTAATGAATGCGCAAGCGCTCTGTTCAATCCCAGTTCCATTGACTTCTGTGATTTTGCCGCAATTTGCACCAATACCCAGGGATCTTTTCTCTGCCAGTGCTTGCAAGGATATAGTGGAAATGGAACGTACTGTGAAGACATTGATGAATGCGAATTACAAGAAACAAGCTGTGGTGGCAACGCTACCTGCTTCAATCAACCAGGAAGCTACTCATGCAGTTGTAACGATGGTTTTACAGGGGATGGTATTGTCTGTACAAGTGAGTTAAGAAATGTTATACTTCTTCTCAAGTTGGCTTTTATTACTAAATGAAATCTTTTACTGATTTCGTAGTGAGTCATACCAGAGATAATCGGCGATGAAGCCAGACTACAAGCATTAAAACTAATCACGCTTTGGATTGCAATAAATATGAGACGAAATTAGCGTAAGGGGAAAAAATAAAACCACAATAAATCTCAAAACTGGACGTTTCGACAACATAGATTCAGCCGTCGTCATCAGCAGTATAAGCAAGGATGTACAATCAATAATCACGGTTTGAAAATATGCTTCACCCAACTTTCAGTACCTTCCTCCGGCAGCCACATATACAAAAAAGTGGGCAGATGAATATTGATATAAAAAAATATATAATTTTTTAATGAAGGGCGTTCAGGACTTCATTATGACTTGGAAGGGGGCTCCGGGGCTACTTTTGGGGGGCATCCTTTTTTGCGGATCTGATTTTAACTTGAGCAGCAGACCTTTTTTTAGAGAACGCAATTTAACGATATTTTGTGAGGCACGCCCTCCCCTAACAAGGTGACCCTGTCATGGGGGTCGTAGCCTGTGGCGTTACAAGTACTTTTAGGTGGGGAAACTGAAATTTGTGTTACTATACCCCTCCTAATTTGTGTTATAATTTGTGTTGCCATACCTTTGCGGATATGATTTTAACTTGGCCGATGTCGATAGTTCTTAAAATAGCGATAGCTCCTGAACCCAATCATTGCAGAAGCTTCATTTTGGGCTTAAAAGACTCGGAGTAGACATGTTTATACCTGCTCGAAGAGAACATTTTATGGTAAAGACACTAAAAACTTTTTTTTTTTGTTTGTTTTGCAACACACTGTAGCTATTCATATAACACGTTTTAGATTTCTCTTTCTAAACTAGGGTTGTGCTGGGGAAAATGTTTTTTATAAATCTCATTTTAGCCCAGTGGTTCAAATGAGGGGTCCACAGCCGCTTAGAGTCCGTGAAATGGTTCCAGCGGGTCCACACCAGGTTATAAAATGTAAGCATAGATTTGCCAAATTATCGATGAGAGTCAATTAGGGTCCGTGGTTAAAACTAGTACCATCTTGATTCTTGAATGTAAGTTTCCAACAGGGCTTTGGAGCAGGCACAAATTCGCAAATGCTCCAGAGCTGCTCTCTTCTATCAGAAAACAGCTCCAGCTCTGCTACGGTGCTCTCTGATACCACTGCTCTTGCTCCATCGGTTGAAAAAATTTAAGTTTAAGCATATTTGTGCAATTTGAAGTTTCGAGTTTCTAAATTTCCACTCATTTAATCACAAAACTCAATTAATTCAAAACATTGATTTCGAAAACAGTCCACAGTCTTTAACACAATGTTTTTATGTATATGAAATGCACCAATTAACAATACATCTCAAGAAATGGGTCGAAGCTAGAGCTAAGTTTCAAACGACTGGTTCCAGCTGCATTTGAGTTTCAAAAAGAGCTCGAGCTCCTCTGAAAAAACCTGGCTCGGGGGCTACTGCCCCAATAAATCCCTGGTTTCATATGAAGCTGAACTAGCTGCAGAAACCGAGTCTTTTTCAGATGAATACTGAAATAAAACTTGAAAAAATGCGCTTGCATGTGCTCCTGATGATGAGTGTTGAAAAATTGTTAATGCAACTGTATCTTTTGATTTTTCTTTTCGAATGAGTAATTGCTCTGCATGGCTTAGGGTCTCAACCACATATGAACCTGCAATACAAGCATGTATTTGATCTAATGATTTTTGTAAAAACCATAGTCGGCTTCAGTCAATCTAAACTGACGATGGTTTTCCTACGTTTTGAATTAATTGAGTTTTGTGATTAAATGAGTGGAAATTTAGAAACTCGAAACTTCAAATTGCACAAATATGCTTAAACTTAAATTTTTTTAACCGATGGAGCAAGAGCAGTGGTATCAGAGAGCACCGTAGCAGAGCTGGAGCTGTTTTCTGATAGAAGAGAGCAGCTCTGGAGCATTTGCGAATTTGTGCCTGCTCCAAAGCCCTGTTGGAAACTTACATTCAAGAATCAAGATGGTACTAGTTTTAACCACGGACCCTAATTGACTCTCATCGATAATTTGGCAAATCTATGCTTACATTTTATAACCTGGTGTGGACCCGCTGGAACCATTTCACGGACCCCAAGCGGCTGTGGACCCCTCATTTGAACCACTGGGCTAAAATGAGATTTATAAAAAACATTTTCCCCAGCACAACTCTAGTTTAGAAAGAGAAATCTAAAACGTGTTATATGAATAGCTACAGTGTGTTGCAAAACAACAAAAAAAAGTTTTTAGCTATAACTTTTTTATTTGTGTCTTTACCGTAAAATGTTCTCTTCGAACAGATATAAACATGTCTACTCCGAGTCTTTTAAGCCCAAAATGAAGCTTCTGCAATGATTGCGTTAGGAGCTATCGCTATTTTAAGAACTATCGACATCGGCCACCACTTGGTGACTAATTACCAGGTCAAATAAAAGGGCAACTCCCCAATTTTGTTTTTTTGGTGTTTTTAGCCAATAGGTCAGGTTTTAAGAAGGGTATGTTTTTGAAATTAGACAAAAAGTTTTTTTGTCGCTTCACCCTATTGTGTCATAAACCCCTCTCTTTTGACTCCGCCTTTTAGTAAAAAAGGACAAAACTAATGGTGCCTAGTGACTGACACATGCCAGACTCTTCATAGCTTTTGTAGCTTATGGCTAGGGGAGGAGGATGAGGGGTATGCATCCTCCATTAGCCATTTTCACAAATGTTTTTGATGTATACGCCATACAATTTTTCCATAATATTGAACCGCTTTGATAGCGATAAGCCTTACGCCTTAAGCACGCATAATCAAAAATGCGTGAACAAAATGCATCATATTTGGCGAAGCACTCAGAATTAGGGTCAAAAAATTGAAGGAAGCTTTTATTTTACCGGAAATTTCCAGACATTTGCTGTTACCACAGTTTGAAAATCGTGGTTGCGTAACCGGAAACTTACCTTACGGTTCCCCTACTGTGAGAATGGCATTACGGTAACCGAAAAACAGTTACAAAACTGCGATTTTCATAATTCGGTAACCGGAATTTCCGGTGAAATAGACACTTCCAAAATTAAAACAAAATTTGCCTGAAATTTATTCAAAAAGCACTAAAATAGCCATTACAGCATGCTAATTTTCAAAAATTTTCCGGGGCAGCATGCCCCCGGACCCCCCTAGAGCTTTTCTTGTTTGTCAACCAGCCTCAAATTTGTTCTGTCAAAAAACATCACGCTTGAAAAAAATATGGAAATTATGGTCCAGTCCTTTTAAAATTTTTTGCTACGCCACTGCTCCTGGGAAAAGCTACAGTAGCTACAGCTAATTCTAATTTAATATTTTGTTACGCTGTTATTTGCCCAAAAGTTTCTTAAAATTGGAGAAAATTTAACTGTGATATCAACTCTGGTGACATCATAATAAAGCTCTAAAAGCTTTGTACAGAAAGTTAGCAGGAAATCCAACAGTTTTTGCGATTTTGTTTACCTTTGTCACAATATTGCAAAAGTTATTACGTAGGCTTGATGGTATCAATGAAGAAGAAAAAAAAAAAAAAATTATAGGTGACGCCATAAGCCATCGTTGAAGTGCGATAGGCTGTACTGTAGTTATAAATTTTTGAAAAGGGGGGGTTGAAGGGGGCTCAAAATTTCTATGGGGGGGAGCTGAAAAATTATAGGAGGGGTTTCAGCCTCCCTCAGCCACCACCTTCCAACGCCCTTGGTTGTAGCCGTTATAGCCTCCCCGGTCCTCACACTTAGCCCGGCTCTGGGAACGTTGAAGAGGAGCAATGGGTGTTGGTGGGTTTTGCTACCCAGGAAAAGTATCTTATTTTGTTTCTGTTTAAAAACCGCTGCAACTAATTTTGTTTTCTGTTTTTAGCTTAAGCTACGAGTTCATTTGATTTTTTTCCGTAATCTACATGACAACCTAGTTTGTCACCTTGCCAAAAAAAGAATGGTAAAAGCATATTTTGCATAAAACAGACTCACCTATATAAACTGAATCTTTTTTTGTGCATTTCTTATATTTCAGCGAGCTTATCTTACTAGATGTAGGAAATTACCGTTAATGAAGGGTTTCTTATCTTTTTTTTGGGAGGGGGGGCTGCGGTCCCCTACAACAGTTGTGTGAGGAGATATTTGCACCGTAATTGTATTTTGGGCAACGGAACTCATGATAAAGCTTCGCGGAACCATTAAGAGTTTATGAACTCCAAATTAAGAGCTCTTGGTTTAAATGCTGCGATCAAAAAATAGTAGAGCTCTTCATTATGATAAAATTACCACTTGCAATAAACCAATCGGACGTTTTGGAACTCAAAGTTTTAAATAATGAAATGTTACAGTAAATATAAACTTAATAGAATAATGTTTTATATGCTTGCTTGGATAATATCTTAGACAAACTTTGTTTTGTTTTATTGTTTTAGATTCGGATTCTGGTGGACATCGGTTGCACGTTCCCAGGTTTATTATTTTGACGTTACTTTTAATTTTGTCTTCTCTCCTGACCTTTTTGTGTTAAAGAACTTTACTTTTTACCTATAGTTTTTGAAATTGTTTTTAATGATGGAAGGTGCTTTATCTTATTACAGGTATTTTCTTTTTTGAATCAGGTCGTTGTAGTTTTTACGTTATCTGTTATTTTATTTTCGAATAGCTTTAGCCTTTTTTTAATGTAGCTTGTAAAAATGTCTGTGCACGAAAATGTTGTATCGAAAAGTAAATATATTTCGTTTACCAAAGCGTAGGTATGAATAGCTATTATGCAACACTATCATTGCCACTCATGCAAGAAAGAGTTACAAGAATTGGTAATTTGATATATTTGGCTGTCAAAAAGCATATTTGTCGACCTGTACCTTTATTCATTTGCGCCTATAGAGTAGACTAAACGGTTTGACAACGTATGTATGCATTCGGTTGTCATCAGCAGAGTATGCCTTGCAGTTCATAACTGTTAGAAGTTTTTTACAATATTACACCGAGTATTTTAAATTAGTTTGAGTGATTTTTTGAGTAACGAAGCTACTTAAATACTAGCAACAAGCTCAGCAAAACTTGTCGTTGACAATATTTTGTACTGTAAGTTTTGGAATTGTTTCTAGTTACATCCTATATATGTAAATGATAAAATTTTTACACACACTTCTGTATCTGCCTTTTCCAGCTTTGAAATATTTTAATGCAAGTAGTGTGAAACGTCATTTGCTTATATGATGAGTATTTTGATGCACTTAATTTACTTTAGCCGAAAGTGGTTCTGTTGTTTGTGCTCAGAGGAAAAGAGAGTTTTCCGGTGTGCTTTTAAAGTTTTTTGCTTGTCAACTGTTGGATGCCTTCGGATGGAAAAAGACGCACGGCACTTAAGGGTATTTTTGGGTGTATTCATCATTTTGTTAAAGAAAGACTAGCTGGAATAACTGCCATCGGCTAAGTCCAGAACAGCAATTAATAGCATATTTTGTAAACGGAAAATATGCAACAGAAACTATTCCTGTAAATAAAAGATACAATCCTTTGACTTTTATTATTTAGGTTTGGTAGTTATATTTGTTGGCTTTAGGCTATATTTTTGCTTTACTTGTTTTTTCTTTACAGTGAACTTAACTCACGATTTTTTACTTGTTGATGTTGACTGTTGCGCAATATTTTCAAAAATATAATTTAAAAACAATGACATGAATCAACAAAATGTCGTCACTTGTTTATTTTTGTACAATTGGTTCTCAAAACAGGGTGATCGGGGCAGCAGAATACCCCATTGACCCCAATTCTCTTTCGGGGACTTTTCTACTCCCTTAATTGCTGAATCGTTCGAGTACGCATTACTCGAACAAACTGTTCAGCTATGTTCTCATCAACTGCTTTTTATAAACCTACAGCTCACTGTAGCCTGCTGGTTAAAAGCATGGGTAAATTCCGAGCCCTAAGTGAGTTCAAGCTCCCCCTTAACTTTGTAGTTTAGCGCATTAATGCATTGTTGCTTCGACACTTCTATAGGTGCTCAAAATTGCATGACAAGCATTTTTTCGATTCTTTGCTCCCCACTCCCTTGAAATTTTTCTGAGTCCACCCCTGAAGCGTTTCTCTTGCGCAGCCAGAAACTAGAATTTTATTTTCAATCGAGTCTTAATGAATAATTTAAAAATATTATGTGCTGCCTCCATGTAGGCGCTAGACATTAGTGTAGCCTAGTTATATATTCGAACAATTTGCTTTAACAACGTTCAGTAATTCTTAATTCATATCGCAATGTTTCCAAATTGATAAATGACTTTTATGATTACTCTCTCTGATTAATGCATACATTAAGCACGCAATATCCTTTATCTTAAACTTATCTCAAAAGAAATCCAAACACATTTTATGATAGTGCCAGCTATTTAATAATTTCTGGTGATGCACAAATTCTACGAGGATTATAGGCAACATGAAGATCAAAGAAGGTTTCAATTCCACTTTAGATAGGCTTTTTAGAGCGATCGAAATTAGGTGAAATTGCAATTTGATTGTCAGCACAAGATTTTACCGCCACTGGCCATTAGACTTTAGCATAAGCCACAAATTAAGATGCTTAAGACTAATAATACGATTTACAAACGAATGTACGCAATGAAATTAAGCTACTTGATGCATAAAAGTGTCAAATGATTGAATCTTTTTACCAAAAAATGCCACAGCTTGATACATTTGTGCAACCTATTGACATGGAATATCACAAAGTAAGTTACTGATGCGCAAAGCGAATTCTTCATCCAGAGCATCAAACCCTCCTTCCAAAGCATCAGTGATGACGTTTGCCGGGTTTCTAGCGATGATGTTGATTTCATTCAAGTCCAAATTACCTGTGGGAGGAGCAACAGGAAGAACAAACACCTGCAAGACGCAACAGGCATACTTTAAATCACGATTCCAATGTTTTGAAAACAGTTATGGTAAGGTTAGACGTAGCGACTACAGTGGCGAATGCAAGAGGTTCGTAAGCGGGCATCCCTCTCAGAACTCCTTGGATACGCAAGCCGTTGTTGTTCCAACTCTAGAAAAATTGTACCTTAATCTGAAAAAGCGCCTTTGCGGTCTCCCTTTTAGAAAATTTCAGCGTATATGCCTCCGATCAAGTAAGTCTAGATTGAACCTTGAGCGCTTTCTGTCTTGCCGCGCCCTTCTGATTAGCAAACTGTAGGGTAGAGTGGGGTAAAAAGCCTACTCGGGGTAAATCGCCCATGGTCCTTATTAGCAAATATACTGAATGTTATAACGTCATATTACCCTCTTGTCAACATGTCTACCTGAGCTACTTGTAGGTGTGTTTGGACAGAAAGAAAAAAGAGCTGGTAAAGTTTTATGATAAGTTATTATTTTTCCATTGATTTGTTATAAGCATAGTGGGTTAACTGACAAGCTATGGTGTCGCTTTTAAGGTATTTAGGTAAATTGTACCAACTTCACGCTAGAGATTGTTATGATTCCTTTAGGTTTTGTAGGTTATTTTTGATAAATTGCCTGAAGCACCTGATAAATCCAGGTTAATTAATAATGGCTGCCCTTGGGGTAAAAAGCCTTCCATGCATAGGGGACAAAACGCCTGCTGTAGGTGTTTTACCCCACCCGGTATATTTTGTCCTAAAAATAAACATGGTTTTATTGAAACGTTAAATTTCCTCAAGATGTTGGCTTGGCGCCGACTATGTTAAACACGCGGGCCTGGAGAATCATTTTGGAAAAGGAGAGCATTAGCAAGACTATAGTAAACGCTAGGACTGCAATGTTAAACCAGTGGCAAAGTCGCTGAAATGGAGAGGAAAGCAACTGTGAGGAGTGGAGGAAGCTGGCCCACTTTTACACTCCCAGTTCAAACTGCCTATCTTTGTTTGACCCTTAACACCACAAAAAGTGTAAACTTTCAAAATAGAAACATGACGTTGACACTTCAGAGGATGAGGAATAGCCATGCTTATTTTGTGGAGGGCATTTTTTGCAACAGCAGGCCAAGAGAGAAATAGATCCAGTGTCCTGTATGAAACTTACTTTGTGGGCCCACCAGGAGTGTACACGCGGAAATCTGTAATTCATTTGTCAAAACTGCGAGTCGACAGATGAAGACCTCTCCTAATTCGCAGGAATGATTTTTTTCATGTTGTCGATGCTATTTGTTGGGTATCTTTTGTTTAAAAATGTTCTTTTTATTGTTAAAAAGCAAAAATAAAATTCATTTGTAAACAAGCTTTCAATACTGCACTCCTTTCACCGCGTGCTAGTGGCTCGTAAAAAGATACGTAAAGACTGGAACAAAACGCCCTTTTTAAAAGAAAAAACAAACCTCGATTTTTGGCTTACTTGAAATTGTTCCGCATTCCTAATTACATTGTTTTGACACCCTCGTGCACACATACAGCGAGGAACTTGTTTTTTCTTGTACCGTTGCTGTAAGTTGTAACACATTTTCCTTAAGGTGGGCGTTTTACCCCACTCTACCTTATATAAGCTCCGATTTTTGTTGGTTTAGTTAGAGTTAGTTTTGGCTCTCGTAGTTGTGCAGCTGATGAGCCTGGAAGGACGAGAAAAACGATAACCGGTTTTTTCCGTGCACTAAGCGTTAGTGTAAACCCGGCCCATGTCGTGCTTGCATTGCTCGGTGTCGCAAACAATCATTATATTTGGATATTATTTTCCTGTATTTCATTTCGTATCGAAAACTAAACTGAACAATCAATCAAACATAAGAATCCTGTTGGCCCAGCCTTATTATCCTTCCTCGTGGAAGCGAACAAAAAGCTATGACGAGCTCGCTCAGTAGGTGCTGGCCACCTGCCTACAGCTCAGAAATGAGTGGAATCCCGCAAAGCCTTTCCTGATAGTATAGGAAGTGAACATGCCAGTTTGTGTTCCACACTGTCCCTTTTAATGCTGAGCGTCAGAAGTAGGGAAGCTGTGAATACCAATTCTAAATTCAAAGGTTAGACCCGACTCGGAATCATATTCGAGTCTACTGCTGGGTAAGCAGACGCTCTGTCCACTCGGCCATCTGAGCGGTTGAGCTTATAACCCAAGTGCTGATTTTAGACCAAGAACGCATGTGACGTAGTAATGTTATAGTGATTTTACCAGTGCGCCAGTAGCGTGCAGGAGGTCCGATGGAACAATTACGTCATCTTGGGAAGCCCCATCGGTAATAAGGAGGACCACATCTCGAGCATTAGGTCGATTTCCAATGCTGAGCAGAGTCTGTGCCGTGTAGTTCAGTGCATTTCCGGTCCGAGTTCCTAAAAACATCAAAAATCGTCAAGTTCGCTCTACTTCGTCAAGAAAGTATTTACAAAAATGAACTGTGGTTGGTAAATAACTGATGATATATAGATCACATCACATGAAATTATTATCAATAATGGATTTCTTACATGCTAGCATTTGCTAGCAGGATTGTTCCTCGTGCCTCTGACAGCAGAGTGACGTCTTTTCGGGATACGTGTATGAACGGTTTAGCGTTCACAAAATATTACAGTAATTACGAGAGCGTTTAAGTAACTATCGTTTTTAATAGAGATATCAAATGACAGGAACGAAAGAATTTTCCTCTGTGTTATGTACCACAAGCAAAAAATCTTTGAAATTTGGAAATAAATTTTGAGAATCTTGTCCCTGAATAACTCTGATTAAACGTAAGGTGATCTGAATGTTGGTTGGCGATACATTGCCGATGTAAAATACAGTTCATTAGGACTAAATTTCATGCTAAACTTACCGGAGCCGTCGTAAGGAATTTGATCAAAAGCTTCTAGTACATCTTCCAAACTGTTTGGATGGTCATTCAAAAGGATCTACAAGTAGGTTCATTGTATCCAAAGCGAGAAAGATTGAAGCAAAGCAATAAAAACCGTGCTTAGGCTTTGATTGATAGTATCGTTTATTTGGTGCGACATCGCTATTTTTTGATATATGGAGAGAAAAAAGTAACCAATTTGCTTACCTGGGTGGTGGTGTCGACCACAGCATTGTAACGAATCACGGCGAAATGCGTTGCATCATCACGAACACTAAAGTCACTGCAATAGAAATGATTCGTGACTTGAAACATCAAAATAGTAACCGTATGTCTAGATCAGGGATTCTCAACCGTGACCCTCGCCCCCTACGCGGATCACAGAGTGTTCTCTTAGGAGCCGCGATCGTAGAATAAATAATTTTTATTTCTAGACCGGGACTTTTAAAAGTACACTCAAGGGACCACGGTCTTTTTTTGCAACAGTCAAGGGGGCCACAACTCGGAAAAGGTTGAGAATCACTAATGACCTTTCAGTTTAGTCTGAGTACACAGGCCATAGCAAAACCGAAATCGAGGATTACGCAAGCCAACGAGGTGAGCTGGGTTGAGAATTAAGCTAGGCAGAGTTGCATGCCCAACCGAGTCTTGACTTTTTGTGGATTCAGATCACCAATGGATCGTTTTGAGCGCCAGCTGCTGAAAAGATGTTCTTTGACGACTCGGAATCAACTCGATAAAAATATTACTATATCTAAAATTAGCACAACCATCATTTATTTATCGTTTTCGATTATAAGTTTTTCCAAAAGCCGACTTATACTTGAACGTAACTTCCCTAAAAAAAATAAAAAAGCAGTCATTAGGGCTTTGTAAAGATCAAGGAGAAGATAAATTGATAAACCTTAAAAACAAAATAACCTTTTTTTGCATCTTACCCCAAGAAAGTACGAACAAAGGCTGTCATTCTGACCCAGTTTTGCGGACCGACGGAAGAAGAGGAATCCAATACCACCACAAAATCCATCAAAGCAAACGGTGGACAAGGCACTAAGCAAAACCATATAGTTTATAAGCAGCCTTGACACGTTAACAAAACAACTTAGCTCATAGATATTTTCATATTATTTTCCTACTAATTCAACTTGATGACTTTAAAACAAAAATATGTGCTCGCCTTAATGAGTAAAATTCACAAGAACTTCAAAAAACAGAAATATCCAAAATAATTTACTTAACATTACATTTCTCAATCTCCTGACAGCCACTGTTTCGACCTTATTAGGTATCATCAGAAGAGCTCTGAGTCACAAAACACTTCAATAGCAAAAAATAAATAAACTAAGTTTGCCTTAAAAATTGTTCAAGAAGCACTAAAATGGTCAGATATTATATAAATTTTCAAAAGCTTTCTAGGAAAGCATGCCCCCGAACCTCCCAGAGCATTTTCATTCCTCAATTTGCTTCAAACTAATTTTGCCAGAAAAAATGCGTTTAAAAAATTGTCAAAATTTGGTGCCCCCTTTTCTCGTAAAAAAATTTTGAATAAGTTACTCCTCTGACATCAAACATTTTCAAATGGCTTATTTGCGCCTTTTCCGGGTGTAAACGTCTAACGTCTTTGTACTTCTTTGACATTCAACCTAATTCAAAACTGCATCCTTCCCACCAAAATTTTCTGGATCCGCTCCTGATTAAGTAGCTGACAGAGTTTCAGCTGAGCCAATAAATTTTCAACAAAATTTTTTTAAGGTTAATGACATACGTCAGAAAAATTCAACAAATGAAATGGCTTTCTGATCTTTCAAGGACATCAAATCAATTTCTTTACTTTTTGTTATGATAAACATAGCTTGTAAGAAAACAACTAAAAATAATACTTTCATTTCCCGGAAAGTTGGCGGGGAAATTGGAATGACTCAACAATTCTTTTATGCTTATATTTGGAGTTTCAGTAAGCGACCCCACCCAATGTTTTTTTTTGTGTGTAACCAAACTTCGTTTGCTTTGGCTTGCACGCATTTCGCCTCGCTAGCGGTGGAAAAATTTAAAAAATTTGTACTTTATGGATTTTTTTCCCTTGGATGATATATATCATTTTTGGAAAGGTTGATTGGCGGATTTGGGGGAGAGAGCTGGAGTATTCCAAGCCTCTTTAATCTTTTACCTATACGCGTATTAAGGCTATAAATTAGCACTTTAATTTTATCAGGTACACGCAATTGCTAGATAAAGCGCTTTTTCGACTCTTTGCCCTTTCCTAAAAAACTGGATCTGTTCCGGAGTTTAATCTTTCTGCCCAAAGTTTTTGCTTACACGAGCAGCAAGGAGTGGGCCGACTCCATTCCTCATTATTCTGGCAATTGTTGGATGTGGAAGCAGATGGAACGAGTCTGTACTCATTGAGGCATGAAAAGGAACAAGTTGATCCAACAAAACGCCGGTTGGTACAAGTAATGCGACCATTTGGTAAAGATTGAGGCATGCATTGCGGCACTGCAAGAAGAAAAGAATATTGAAGCAATTGCACTCATTCATTTTCTGCCAACATACGTATTTTTGTAAGCCGGAAGCTCGTGGTTTTTGCTTTATCTTAGATGTTATGTAGGCTAATTACGTTTTTCTTTTGCGATGTTAAAAGTTTCAATATAGGCTAATGCAGAAAGCCCACTTATTTTTGCCCACAAAAAATAGGCAAATAAATATTGGACAGAGTGTATATTTAACACGATGTAAAAAGTTTTCGCTTGGTTGGAAAACTACATTTTTTTGTACAAAAATACCAAAACCAAAAGGAAATTCATTTATAATGAAACAACCATGGCGTTGTTGCTAACGGCAATTTCTTGTATGCCCAATGACAGAGCAACAATGTTTTACTACGCGAGAAAAGAAAAATGCAAATAATCCTGATTTATACTGTAACTTCATCAAAGTATTTTTAGCTATATTAAATTTTTCAACTGGAACGTTTATTTCCAAAAAAGTCAATTCTCATAACAGCGCAGTTTTTGCTCAGGATATTCAAAAACGAAAAATCTGGGTATTCACTCCCACAAATATAGGATCAAAATTATCGTAAAATACATGCTGTAGTTCATGCAAGGGGCAGTTTTGATATAGGTACTACAGACTGAGTGACACATCCAAATGAATTACCGCATTTCTATTTGAATAAGATTGACAATAGTTCAAGTGCTGTAAATCGAAATGTCTCCAAAAATTCAAATCTTTTCTATATTATTAGCTTTATGTTTGTAAAATCAAATCACATCTTCATTACCGTATACTTACGAAGAGTAGCGGGGTTCACCACCACAGCTTAGCGCCTGGACAACCAAGCATCAAACTGTACGACGCGTAGCAATAGTGGCAAGCCTTGGGCGACGCTATGATATGACCAAACTCAATTCCGGACCGAGAATCCAACCCAAACCTCTCACACCGATAACGAGATCGTTACCATTACACCACCGAGACGTTTGGATTACAGCGTTATTTTGTAAAATTCAACTTGCCCAGGCTTAGCCAATAATAGCAATAAGATAATTGTTGAAACCTGGCCCTCGATCGAAAGGCTTTTAAGTAAAAGGAGACAACACGACATCATTATTTTAATCATTAAATCGCTTGATCGTCTTCTTGTCATTTGCAAAGTATTTACCAAACCATCATTAGGTCACAAGAGTCAAACACGGGAAACGCGAAGATGATAATATGCGTGTTGAATTTACGTGATGCTTTTTGGTTTTTGTAAAAATTAATGACGTAATATAAAAAGTGCCTGTAAAAAAAGATTGTTGGTTGGATTGTTGGCGTAAATTAGCTTTTTGATAAATAGCATAATGTTAGGCTTGGTGGAGTTGAGTTTTTGCTTTCACCAAATTTTTGACGAGGCATAATTTGAGCTATGGATTTACAGTTGTAATTCAAATTTATTTTTACGATTCTGTGGAAAGCAATAGAACAAAATATCAAAAGCTTTCATAGACCCTGCTTTTTCCAAAATATTTTTTTGCAGAAGGCAACTTGAATAAAAGACGAAATAAAATTCAACCATTTTTTTTGCTTTGATGTAGGCTAATCAATTTCATGACAGAGGACATAATTAGTTATCAATATAACAAAAACAGAGCGGAAAGAGTCGCCAAACGAATGTTTTCGCTGATTGCCAGTCAATCACATTCTAAATCAAGTTTTTGATGGAGTTTATTGATTTTAAATGTTCATAACAAATTCCTCACTCACATCTGCATATTGGTTGAGGACGACTCCATGTTCCGTACATGTCTCCATCATGATCAGCGTAGCATTCCAACATACGCGCACCTTGTAATCTATACCCAGCGTTGCACGTGAAGCTAAACGAAATCATCAAATCACTACACGGCTCTAAAATCTTCATTGGCGGATCCGAGGGGTCCAGGGCTCAAATTCTCCATAAAATTTCTCTTATGCACTGGTACTTCAATGTTTCCAGTCATATAAAACTGCATGATGAGTACTAACGTGATTCTTAGTTTATCCCTGATTACGCTAGATCTGAGTACAAAAATTATCCTTAAGGACCCTGAGTACAAAAAAGGTTGGATCTGGAGCCGATTTACTCAAAATTAAATTCAAAAATCATGAGCTAAATTATGAACAAAATAGCTTGCGTGCTTTGCGATACATCCAGGACATGATTGAGTGAAACTGAGCCCTAATGACTGATTCCTTGATGCGAGTTTGACTCACGGCTGGAGCAGATTGCATGTTGGTAAATGCATCAAGAGGCTGCTGACTCGAATAACACCAAGCCTTTTTGCAGTCCTTCTCAATGCATTAATCAGTTTTAAGCTACTGATTTTGAAACATTGTCAGTTTCTTATCCGTTTTCAAATGCAAAAATGACTCTATAAAAGTTGCAGTGTATTTGTTGTTGTTTTTTTAGACATATTTTGTGCTTTTTTTTTGTTTTTTTGTGAGAATAAGGCGGACATACAAGCTCTAGCTGGCAACACTAATTTTTCTCAATTGTGTATACAGACCCATTGCTTGCCAGTTGGTTCCAATTTCAAGGAAAACCGTCTTGGCGGTTATTTATTTTGACTAGGGCATATTCAGGCTATCAATCACACAATTACTAATCGTTAATGATTACACTGAGCCATTGGCGTGAGCTTCACCCAACTCACTGATGAGACCTGAAAGATTGAGACAGTGCGCATTGTTTGAAGGTGACTACTTAGTATTTGCGCTTTTGTGTCTTTGGTGTTTTCAGCGCAATGAAAACAAACTTTTAACAATTTGCGTAGTTTTTTGCAACAAATTTAATCCATTACACTCGAGATAGCCTATTGCACCGAAGTGCGTAACGATCGAGTGCTGAATACTTCTTCGCAGCTTATCGCATGGGCAACACAGCTGCAAACTCTGAAGAAACGTAGCAGCAGCAGTGGCGAGCCGTTGGCAACAGTGCGTCCAATTTGATCGGGCCTGGAAATCGAACCCTGAACCTCCGGCACCAATAGGCAATAGCTATGCGTTACTACACCGACCGTATTGCATTTTGGACAATATTATTACGAACAGCTGTCGCCTTTAACTTACTTGCATCTGCTCTTATGTCGGAATCCTCTGTTGCAGAAATAAGATCCATTCTGTTGCTCATTCAAAGGACGGCAACGAATCCTTCTCTTTCTACACCTGGGTGCTTCATGATCTCTCTGACTGAATAAGTCTGTGCAATAGATATGGTTATTTAAATTTTGTTGACCTTTGAATAAAAATAACTTATATTATGTTATTTGACCAAAAATAAACTGTTTCAATGTTGTAGCATCTTTTTAAACATGATTTGAAAACAGATTTTTAGTTATCTTTGCGAGCACAGTTCTTAAACCATATTCAAAAATTTTGAGCTACAAATTTACGCTGAATACATACTGCATCGTGATATATCAGATCCCACAAGTTCGTAGCCTTCTTTGCAACTGAAACGACATTCACTTTGGGGCATATTTCCACCCATGCATGTCATATATCCATTTTTAGGAGAGTCTAGAGCTGGACACGGTAAACCTGCAATAAACATCTAAAATATTGAATTTTTATGATCCCGTGTTACTAAGTTACGAAAATGGCTCCCTTCTTTACAATTTTAAACCGTTTTTACTTCACAAGAAATACATACTCTAAACTTGCTCTGATGCAATGCGTTGATGACGTAAAAGATTTCAATTGCTTACTGAATGTAAATTCACGTGCATATACAACATACGACTGATTGTAGCTGAGCAAAGTGAACCTCTGCAATCTGCAATTACGTAATAATAATAACTTAACTTTGAAACACCGATTAGGTTGTTATTTGCAGCACGTGAAAAGTCTAAAGAGTTAGCTAGCACTTTTATAAGGAGTTTGTATTAGTCAAATCTGTACAAGTACATCACTTCATTTCTCCTTTAAACTTTTATCTCACATTTCTGTCAGATTCGGTCCGTGAGCAACGAGCTTATACGCCCAAATGGTCTTCGCAATGCAGCACGCTAATATTTTGTGACCTTATTAATCTTACTTGACTTAAAGTTATAGTTTGAGCAGCTCCGATGGCCAAATGGTAAGAACGTCCGCCTCTCGAGCTGTAGACTCGGGCTTGATTCCGAGTCTGGTCAAACCAAAGACTTCAAAATTGGTATTCACAGCTTCCCTGCTTGACGTTTAGCATTAAAGGGGCACTGTGGAGAACAAGTTTACTTGTTGCGCCGTCGGTAAAAGCACTTATCAGGATTCCTTCCATCTTGGTGAGGTAGACAGATAGCTGGAAACTCCTAAGCAAGCTCGTTATACAGCGTTTTGATCGCTTTCTCGTGACAGGAGAAAAAATATGCGACTAAATACAAATAAATACAAAAACTTCGATGAATCAAACGGGCTTGTTTTCTATTTTTTTTAATGGCTTCATACGTAAAATGAACAATTGGTTTCAGGTTTCAGTTTTATGACGTTTGGCATAGAAAAGCAAGCTTTTTTGACAAATACATGGCCCATATCGGTCCTGCGGGCAGACTACAGATCCTACGTGACCGGTTTGATTGACGGCTGATACCGATCGCGTTTGACATACTGTATGCTTTGGGTGGCAGCTGACTTCGAAAGTGCCAAGCTCACTTTGCAGTCTCTATCAAATGCTGTTGAATTTTGAGCTTAATTTAAAAAATAAGCTCAATTATTCATTGGTTTATTTTACTGTTACTGTATCTCTGCATTAAAAATGATTTTACAAAGAGAAATCTATCGTTTTTAGAACCATCTCTTGTTGTCTCGATTTGGTCAAAAACAATATTTTTATTGATCCATCAAGTGTACGAAGTATACAGAGTGGAAGGTGAACGAAAACTAATTTTATTGTAAACTGAGCAAGGGTTTAACTACAAAGAAATGGTCAAAAATAAATGCATGAATGCAATTAATGAGGTGCATCATAAGTTTGTTAAGGAAACATCATCAGTGTTACGTTGATTGAGTTGGGCTAACTCGATGATTTTCTTTTAGGCTGCATGCCAAATAGATTGGTCTTATCTAACGCTTTGCAGTATGTTGCTTTTCAAGAAATCAAGTTGTCTGGAGATTTTGAAGCCAGAGAAATGCTACAAAATTTGAAAGTAAAATACAAAACTAAATGTTATTTTAGCTTAAATGTTGCCGCTTATGCAGTTGGGGAAAACATTTTTGATTAATATGTTTGTTGTCAATTTTTGGTCACGTTAATGTCGTGTGGACTTCAGCTTTGTAAATGTTCCGGTTCTCACGCGTTAAAATTAAACATTTGTGTTACAAATAGCTGTTTAAATTACCTGTATAAGTGTCTTGATATTTCTCTGAATGTTTCAAAAACATTTGCCAATTTTCATGTACTGTAGGCTGGGAGTACATGCAAAATTTCATAAAATAACCAAGATCTTTTTCTAGATCGTTTTTAGTCGAATGAGATAAAGTTATTAACTTGCCACCATGGCTTATTGTTCGACAAACACCAAAAAGTCACCAAAAATAGAGTTATGAGTTGCTGGCAAGGGACTGTAAAATTGCAACTGAAATAACACAAAAACAGTCTGATAGCGCATAATTTTACGAGCTACAATTTTCAAGACCACGTACAAAAAATAATTTTGTAAATTAAATGCAATTTTGCGGTTTTGAATTCTGTTTTGGCAACTCGATAACCGAGTGATGCACATTCCTGGGTTGTTCAAGTGGACTTCAAAAAAAATTTCGTTCACTATAACCAAATTCAGTTTCGCATTTATGTAGCGAAGTTTCAAACGTTCTTCTGAATGTTCATTTCTCGGATAAATTTTTGCTTCATCGCAATTGGAAATGACTTAATTACCATTAATGCAATCTTAAAGATTATTAAAGCATTTCAAATACTTGTGGTTCTATAACATTTCCATGAAAAGGTCAGAAAAATTTTTCACAACTGGATCATTTTTTGCATAATTGCGATGATTGAGTTAAAATGATTTTTGTAAATTTAGGTGTTTAAATATTTGTTTCGCAATTATAAAAACTAAACCCCCACATAATTGATAATTAGTCGATTCGATTTCTCTCTAGTTGCACCACTCCAGTTTTTTTTTTGCACAGATGAAGCAAATTGCGTTTATCGTGGTTTGATTCCGAAATGGTTCAAGGATTTTTAAAAATTGTTGGTTAAGGTTCGGTTCGTTCTAAAAACAAAATATTCGCAATTCGGTTCGTTGATAGTTTACTCTTATGTTTATGCACACGTTTTTACGTCCATATTCTCTTCATCCAGCTCAACTACTTGACCCGACTCGGAGTCAAATCAGAACCTTCAGTTCCAGAGACAGACGCTCCATGGATGAGGCAATCTGAACTGCCTAAAATTAATAATAATCTATTACCTCCAAGGGGTCCTTCGCAAAAAAGGATATCTCGATTGCAATCATCCGTGTTACAGCAACACCTACACACAGACGAGGGGGGTGCCATCGTACACTGAGTGTGATTATCAAAAACAAACACGGAGGCATCGTGTGAATCCTGTAAAAGTAGTTGTGTTACTTTACCTAACATGTAAATTTAGTTACTAATATTTTGGCACTTTTACCTCAGTGACTGACATGCGAATGCAATGAAACCGCTAGTTGTCATAATTTGCCAGCGGAAGTGACGTCATATAATTATGATGTAACTTGACTCATGCACGAGCTAGAAGTGTCTGAGTTTCAAAAGAGAGTCACCCACAAAAAACAACTTCGTCCAATAGAAATTGAAATGTAAACTGATTCTAATCAAAGCAATTATTTTCTGTTGCTCTCGTTATTTGGGAATCGTTTAATTAAGAAACATTTTACAAGCGGAAAATAAAATCCTAAAAATGAAATTCTTCAAATGCTAAACGCCTTAAATCCACTAAGTTACATTAAAAACTGTTAAGATTATTTAAATTTAATTGCTTTTTCCTAGATCAGTGGTTCCCATAAGGGAGCCAATGGCCCCCTTGGGGGGCCATGGGACGTTATCCGGGGGGCCACAAGTAGGCTGGAAGTAGTCGGGACGTTATCGGGGGGACGTCATCCAGCTGGAAGTAGCCTGGATATAGTGTACCAGCTCTAACCTACCTTGGGCTTTTGCTGAGCAGGGGCCACGAGTGTTGAGAGTTTTAAAAAGGGGCCACAAACAATAAAAGGTTAGGAACCACTGTCCTACACATTCAACTTTTTTGTCTAGTTGCTGTTGAGCTACGGTACTGAAATCTAAACTAAGGAAAGTTTGTAACCTCTTGCAGTAAATTAAAATATAAATTATTTGCACAGGGAAGATTAAATCAGAAAATACCTGTGATGCATAATTTAAAATATTTCCTTTCAGACTTCTTGTAATTATGGCCTAAAACGTGATGCTAAGCGTTTAATTCTCATGTATTTTGTTACCTTCACAGGTATGAGCTATGTTGAATATTTACTTTTTTCTAATAAGGCGTGATAGTTGCTTCAGCAGCAGGCCTAAGACTGCAGGTGCGTTTACCGATGCACTACATGCGACTACCATCATCAAGTACACCGGTTCGCGACTACTTGCGATTAGGGCGATACAAAATTTCCTAGCCTGCGTCAAGCAAACTGTTGTTTCAATCATGTCGTAGCAGTCCAACGTGCTTTGTCTCACCCTCGTCGTCAAGATTATCTGAAACATTTTTTTAACAGTGGGCGATGAAGCGATAAAAATTGCTTCGGTACAATTCGTTGATATCGCATGTTTTTGTCGCATTGTTGCACCAAAGTTCAACGTCAAAATGAAACAAATAAATAGTTGGGTAATCGCGTTGTCGCCTGTCGCGTATCGGTAATGATTATCTTAAAGGGGAAAACTTGTCCATAGACTCACTTTAGAGATCAGCAAGTATTTTTTAGTACCTGAATGTGATTATTTCCACAAGCTGCTAATTGTTTGCAAGCTTTCTCTATCAGGGGACGGTCTCCCCATCCACCATGGCGAATAGTGATTTGACAAGTGTCCTAAAAAAATTAACAACATATCGATTAAATACAGTAGAAAGTCAAAACACAAGAAAAATAGTTTCAAGGGCTAAAGAATTTCTTTTAATTGGTAAAATACTGCATATTCATTAACCGATGAAAAATTATACCAAATAAAAAACAGGGGTCGTGTCTATTTAAAGAACAGGAAAATAACTTTTTTGTTCAAAAATACCTAACCGAATAATTTTGTCGAAAATAAAGTCAACTAGGACTCGAATTCGAAAAGACAGGTGGCTCCAACCAGAGATGAAAGTCACAACAAAAAACTAAGATTGTGATGAAACTAAGGCTAGCAGTGAGCAGAAAGGAGTCGTTGGTATATTGGCTGGAAAGCTAGTTTCGTTGCCTAACTAGCCTGATCATCTTCCATGATGCTTGTACTTTAATCACATAAAAACCGAAGCTGCAATAATGTGACTTGAAAAGAAAAAGATTATCAGAAAAAAAATTATTTTTTTTTAATTTAAAACTAAGAATGAAATTATAAAAACCACCTAAAATTGATTCAAAGTTTCAGTGTTTCTTAATAAAGCAACGAAGTAACTTGTTCCGCCAAAGTTATTGTAGAAACAATGCGAATTTTCTTTTGCAACTTTATTTTTCGATTCGTTCCTATCCAAATCAATTTCAGGGCAGTTTTATCCCCTCAAAAGATAAATAAACAGACAAACCAAAAACAAACACTTCAAGCTATAGACACGCCTCGCCATAACTGACAAAATTACGACCTTGCTTTAGTAAACCAAAACAATAAAACTAAACACGACTAAAGTTGCATCAAGCAAACCGGTTTCGGCAAGGCTAAATTGGTTCGTCCTTTAAGCGAGAAATTGAAAACGCATCAAACTTTAACACAACAATATTATGGCGCACAAATCGCCAAAGAATGACAAGAATTGTCTTTATCTTCTTAATTCAAACAGACTATTTTCGTAGTTGACAATCATGACTTCTATTGTGACAGATCATATCAGCACTAGGGATGCGCCGAGTCGAGTTCGAGTACGCGGCCGAGTAATAAGGCATCACTCGGACTCGGCCGAGTGTTAAACCATCATCATTTTGACCTTTTTTTTGCTTTTTATCCGAATTTGGGTCGAAATTAGAACTTCTACGAACGTGATGACCTTTTTTTTTCTTTTGCCCTTCACCTAATTTTGAGTTCATATTTTGACGTGGTAGATACTCGAACTCGGCCGAGCAATGTCGTGAATACTCGTTACTCGGCGAGTCCGAGTAATTTTCCTTGAGGCACATTCCTAATCAGCACATGGGTTTTCTGGGTGATGTAAATCCCCAAGAAGTTCGTAAAGATGCTTGAAGAAATGTAAACCCAATACAACTGAGTTATGAGTATCTACGCGCGTGACTATTTCATATTGGCGATCACATATTTCTTATAAAAGACTTAAAAAGTTTTGCCAACGATTGTGTGCATCCAAAAAAGTTGAGAATTATTGCATGGGTCTTCCAAAATGAATGAAACCTGTCAATTCAATTACGATTTACTTCTGAGACAAAATACGTTTAGGATTTTCTTATTTCTTCATACGTTTATTTACAGTCCCATAGATTTAAAAATTTCCAGAATAAGTTATGATACCTCTGGAATTTTTTAGGATAAATGTAGGAATTACACTTTCTGCGGAAGCGTGAGTGAACAGCCTAAGAGGATTTAGACTCTATACAAACCCTGATGCAAAAACTTTTTTTTTAATTTTCAAGCCATGAGTTTTAAAGTTATAATTATATTGTTATTTATAACTGCTATCAAATCCGAAAAATATGCACTGTAGAATTAAAATCAACAGATTTAAAAACAATTTTGTGTGTTTCATTTATTTTGGGACTCCCTATATTTCGATATCGAAAGCTTAGAGTGCAGACGTTTTCTGTGCAAAAACTACATGACAGAATTACTCAGCAAAATACTGTGACACTTTTTCAATATCCATTACCTGAGTGGCAGGGTCGCACTCGACCGACTTCCCTTGTTGTAAACATTCTTCTTGGCTATATACGTTCTCACACTCCCAGCAACGAAGTGCTAAAGATAACAAAATGTAAGAAAGATTTAAATTATAATCTACTCCAAATAATTTTAAAAAATACTCTACGTAGCTTACAAATTTCGATTCAAAAGCAAAGCGCAACTTACATGCAGTAGAACTGGTAGGCTCGTATGCGTTATAATACATAAAAAAAAGGACGCAAAAATATACAAATGTAACTGCAGCAATAAAATTTGCAGCCAATAAAGGGTCCATACAAGTACAATGACTGTAATTTTAGCATATTGAATCGGACATCAAGCAAAAAAATAGTTTGACCTTCATAAAAAAGTACAACAAAGGCACTAGTAGGTAAAATACTTATGCCGGACCAAGTTAAAAAATAAAACGAATTCTGCAATTTATAATTCAAAAATAAAGTAACGGCATTAGTTCTAAACTTCTGTAAACATACCTGAAGCATACACTCCAAAACAAATCAAAACTAAATAAGCACAACGATGCATATTTATTTTTGATTCTGTAAAAAATTAGTTTGATTTTATCAAATCTTCGTATGCAAAATGCATCTTGTTTATTAACAAAAACACAGCCTTCTTCAAAGTTTGTAACGTGCTCTTATAACAACTGTACCGTTAGCGCAATTATTTTTTACTATCGAATACCGCTAATTAATATTATTAAGCGATGTTTATTTTCAATTTTCGAAATTGTAATTTCTGAATAATTTAACTCTTTTCACTTTTCTGGGATTAAATCTCAAAAAATATAACTAACCCAATTGCAAGTGTTGATAAAAATAGGCCGAGTCATTGGATGAACCTTTACGGTTGCTTTTTTCTTAGTTTTGGCAACTCGTACGCCATTAGTACTCAAAAATGTCAACGTACGTAAAAAAATATTTTCTGCCAAGACAGGACTTTTATGTGCAAAAAAATGCATGGCAATTTTGCAACAGCAGTCTTGAAGGTGTAAAGTTATAACAGTTTCCAGTGTTAATACATCGGTATGACCGGTTAAGAGCCTTCGCTTAGAAGCCAAAATACTCAGTTTTTTGAGGTAAAGTTATACGAAAAATTATTTTTGTGTTTTGCTGCATATTTATCCTCCTATCTACGAGAAAGCGATCAATGTGCTATGCAAGCTCGTTTAGAAGTTACAATTTATTTGTCTACCACATCAAGTTGGGGGAATGCCTTTCCCAATGGCATAAGTAGGCCTACTGTAAACTTACCTTGTTCCTTACAGTGCGTGTCGCTTTAATACTGAGCATCAAACAGGGAAGCTGTGAATATCAATTTTAAAGTCATTGGTTTGACTCGACTCGGAGTCAAACTTAAGTTTACAGCTCCCGAGGAGGACGCTGTAACCCTTGGTCATCTGAGCAGTTGAACTTTAGAAATACATTCGCAGCTTCCCTTAACAGGTGTTCGCCTGGCGGGAAGTGCGAAGTGATGTGTGTCTTTTGTCTCGCATACCCTTTAACAACGTTCAATAATTCATGATTGATATTTGTACTGAACTGTCATTTGAGATTGGCTTACATGCAATGTCCTACATTTGTACAATGTGTGCTCAGATCATCCGCTCTCCCATTCCAATGCCTTGTGCATCTGCATTCAAATTAACGATACATGCATTTGACTTTCTTTCCTTCATAAAGCGAATGCAGTGCATAAAAGTCACCTCTCATTCAAAGTGAAGCTGATAACTACGACTAGCAAAATAATCTCGAAGAAAAGTTCAGGTTCCAAAACTGATTTTTTTGAAATCCATACTGCTGCATACTATCGCTATTTGATTGTTTGCAATCATTTATTTCAAAAACAAGCTCGTAAAACAGTTACTAATCATGGCTTCAAGTTTTTGGTCTGAAGAAGCGAAAGCGCAAGACTTTCTCTACCAGGTCTACCTCATATTGTTGCAAAGAAAAAACAAATTCGTCAAACTTCTCATCCGGCCTTCTTGCCAAGTGCTGCTTCGAATGTTAGTTTTGCAGTTGGGAATGAGGGTTCGATACTCGGTCAAGTCATGCTAAAGACTAACATCTATAGTCATTACATATTGATTATTCCTTAATTTAGAAGAACTTAACGACATTCCTATCGGTCGGGTAGGCCTAAGGTTCTATTCCCAGGTCGGTCAATTAGAACAGAATGTTTCCCAGGGTTCGTCACCGCTGCGACATTTCTGAGGAATTCGAAGCTGCGTGGCCCAGCAAGCATTAAGCCTACGAGACGGAACCTTCCCTTGTTAGAGGCTTTAGCGCACTTCCACGAGTATAATGAAGGTTTGATTTTTTTAGTAGCTGAAAGCGCGAAAAAAACAGTCTAATATTTGCATCACACATAATTATTGTATAGTCTCGTTTCTGCGTCAGATACGTAAGTGTAGTGCACAAACCGTTTGCAGGTCTTTATCATATGCCATCTTTGTCAGTATAACGCTGATGTCTTGAAACAATATATTTATTTGTATAGATTTTGGATTCGCTGCGTGCGCTTAGCAACTGAATAAAATTAGATGGTAGACCAAATCAAAATCAAAAATCAAATCTTCATTACACTCGCGGTATTACGCCGAAGCGTGTAACGAGTGGCGGGGCTCATCTCCGCGGCTATAAGCGCCTGAGCTATACATCTCCGAAGAAACGTTGCAACGGTGGCGAGCCGTTGGCGACACTGTGCCGATTTGACCAGTCCGGGAATCGAACCCCAGACCTCCCGCACCGATAGCGTGCGCTTAGCAACTGAGCTAACAGCCGGTCTGCATTAGGCTATTTGATTTTTTTTGATTTGGCTAACCAATTTTTCTTAATTATTTTTGCTAAAGGCGTGCCGAAAATGGCTTACGGTGGATGGGCGCAATATAATTGCAAGATATTGAGCATTTAAAGCTACCAGAATTACTTTACCGATCTTTTTACATGATATTAAGGGCCCTTATGACATCATATTCTTTCCGAAGTAGCTGCGGAATACTTCAGGGAATACAGGAACGAACGTGTTGCGAATGGGTTCAGGGAAGTAGGCTACAGCATAACGCATTGCTTGCAACGATAACGACAAAAATTACGAAGCAAGACACTACCATGAAAATGGCTATCCCGTGTCGAACAAAGCTGGATATAGCACTTCAATACTTTAACCAGCGATAATAGCTTGCACTCTCTGGTGTTGTTATTCAGAGTGGCCCATAACTTCGTTCCCTATATAGCACTTTATTTGGAAGTAATTTTTATCACTCGATTTCCTCAAAACCTCATAGGTTTTGAAATTTTCTGAAAATTTTATAATGGTATCTGCAGTTCTGCACCCCTGTTTAAAACCCACTGTTTCGACATCTTTTGTTTGTGTACCTCGTTATTGAGTTGTGACTTGTAAGATTGCCTAGTAGTGCTAGCATAGGTGCTGTGCTAGAGCTGGTGAGAGGGGGGGCAGGGGGTACAAAATACCGGGGCCCGGCCTCTCTTCAGGGGCCCAGCCGCACTCCCAGGGCCTGAACAAATTTAAAAGTTTTGCAAGACCCGCCTGGCCAAGGAATTTCTTTTTGCGAAAGCATGGCCGCGTCGGTATCAGCACGCGCGTTCCCAGAGCAGGGGGAAGAGGCGATTGATCTCTTGCCCTCTCCCATAAAAGTTTGCTCTAAACGCAAATGCATTAGGATCTCTTAATTGCCTCTCCCCCCCCCCCAATCATGACAAGTGCTGCCGGCAACGCCTTTGGTTAGCGTCAAAGTTGGCTTTTCTACGGAAGAAATTAAGCCTATTGTTCTAAAGCTGCTATGACAATCACAAGTAAAATTTTTTCTCTGGTCGAGCTCGTTATAACTAGTACTAGGGCAATATTTTGTCATTAAAGTCATAAATATTCTATTAGAAAACTGTTTCTCGTAAAACACAATCAAAACTTTCGTACGATGTTAGATAACGAGGTTGAAAAGTCACATAAAAACTCATAGTTTAGAAAATACGAGTCATGTTTTAAAAAAATTATAAAACTCATATTTTAGAAAAAAAATATAAAATAAAAAATCTCGTATCAAGTGATACTTTGGAAATAATTAAATTATAAAAAAATTACTTCACTGATGACCTTACCGGTATTTTAACAACAACGTAGGTAACAGCCTGTTTGAAGGGGTAAGGAACGTAGAGTGTCTGACATGATACATTTTTCGAAATCGAAAGGGAAGTTATAATGCATACGCTCCAATCAGATTCGAATAAAACAGAAAGTAGTGTTGGGAAGACAAAAATTGAGTAGTGGTAGAGCAAAAGTTGTCGTGCTCTCCAAACGCTACAGTGTCCTTTGCGTCTGCAACACGATCATTCAGCACCCTTACTAGAATCAAAAATGTTCTCAGATCAGCCATGTGTCAGAAGCGCCTGTCTAGCTTGGGATTATTAGCTGTTGAAGCATCTGAAGCAAGAAAACTAACTTCGTTTTTTTTTTTTTGTTTTTTGTAGTTGCATATCTATTCTCCTATCACAAGAAAGATATCAAAGCGCTATTACGAGCTCGCTTAAAAGTTGCCGGCCATTTGTCTATCACACCAGAATGGGGGAATCCCTCTAACTTCTCTTCCTCAGCGGCACAACTAGTAAATTTGCCGGCTTGTTCTCCACACTGTTCAATGTTGAACGTCAAGCAGGGAAGTTGTGATTGCCAATTTTAAAGTCATTGGTTTGACCCGACTTGGAATCAAACCTGAGTCAGCAACTTCAGAGGCGGATAACGCTTTTACCACTCGGCCCAGGGCTGCAACCAGGGGGGGCGCGAAGGGGTGGCCCCTCCCAAAAAAAATTTCGCTCCCCCTACAAAAAATTAGTTACTATAATACATGATACCGGTATAGGTAATTTGGCCCCCCTAAAATATTTTTCGCCCCCCTAAGCATTTGCTTCTAGTTGCGAGCCTAACTCGCCCATCTGAGCTGTTTAGTAAACGTTTAATTTGATTTTATTATTAAACGTTTTGCCATACTTAAAGCTCGAAAAGTGTTTTTACATCGAAATATATTTGCCTGCTGGCTGAGAATTAAAAACAGCCTTCTTAAAATTCTACAACTGACTTCATACTCATTATATGCAGTCTAACGGCCATCCATGGTTTAAGCCATCTCACTTTCACGGGGTTTTAGTCATAGGCGCACGCAAGGGGGGGAGGGCACAGTGCCATGCCCCCCTTTTTTTGGCCCTGTAATGAGGTGCTAAAACCTAACTTTTAGTTTGTAATTTCTGAAACTAATAATGATTGCAGCCTCCTATCACTTATTTTAGCCAAGCTTCTGCTTCTAGACGCAAGCTGCGAAGCCATATTTGCATCGTCTATAGTGACTGCACTCACTGCATGCCAGTTTTCGTTAAAAAAGGGTGCTAAAATGAGTGATTTTTTATGTGAAATTCGCAAAAATTCGTTGGCTACTGGGGACTCTGCCCCAACACCACCTTAGCCTCCGGCGGCTTTGGGCTTAGCCCCCACACCCCCGGTTGTGATCCCCTCCTTGCCAAATCCCGGGTGCGCTACTGGTTTTAGTATAATATCCTACTCAAGTGGTCTAGTGTATTAACGCATGTCGATTTTATTGTGTTGCCATACTTTCAAGTTGTACACACGCCTTACCCATTAAGTTGCAGTTATTAAACAGAAGAATGATCTTAGAGGCCCATAAAACAGACTTACAGGCACATAAAACTGTCGCATGAAAGTTCCAATCGAAAGAATATTTTAAATACCATATTTCAAACGCGTATTACCAGGATTACGACTGGAGGTAACGGACCGTAGTTGAAGTCACTTCAAAACACTTGGTCTAATGATTTTGACAAAAGGTCGACAGGGCGCAGGGGGCCCGAAGAATATCTCTGCCCCGGGGCCCGGATTTTCTCTCAACGGCCTTGATACGTGCCACAGCAAAACCGCAAACACGTTGTGAATTGATAGACCAGGGGTGGGCAATTAAGTTCACACAAAGGACCGCAATTGAAAAAATTTTGAAGCCGAGGACCACACGTCCGCAAATGTCCAATTTTCCACTTGAATTCTAGTGCATTTAGGGATATAAAAATGGTTTTAAAAGTTATCACGTCCGCAAATGCCCAGTTTTTCGCCCAAAATCGAACAAAGAGCAGAAAAATAGGTCATCACGTCCGCACGCTGTAGTTTCAACTAAAATTTTCCAAAATTTTTCGTGTAAGAATGATTTGACATGTTTTCACTGTTCATAATGTCGAAAAGGAGGACATTTGGGCATTTTTAGCGCCCTCGGAAAACAAATTAATTTTTGTTAAAAGGAGGACAAGTCTTCCAAAAGGAGGACATATGGTGAGCCTACGTTAGGTGTTAATATTTCAGTAAGCGTCAGCGAGCCGCACAAAATGGTCTCGCGGGCCGCACTTTGCCCACCCCTGGCACAGATCATCACTATTTTTATCACGCGTACAAGGGAAAAATTCGACGGCTAGTAGTGAGTAAAGTTGAACATGTTCAACTAATTAGCAGCTTTTAAAATAGCTAGCGAGTGCCGCGTGCTAGGTACAAATAAGCGGTCACACTGGGCGAGTCGGCTAAGTTGCAATTAGCTAATGCATTTGCGGCTAGTAAATTAGCGTCGTTTGACTTCGGCTTCAGTCCAAAAATTTAAGTACAACATTTTATGTAGTATGTGAACAGCAGTTGGTTCATATTTACTAACTTATTTACCAGTTTAGCGCTTATCCTTGGGGGGTCGCGGGGGCAGCTGCTGGAGTTGGAGTTTCCTAGCGTGTGGATCCTTTGCGACGAAGGGTAACAACTTATTAACTCTTTTATCTTTTTGTGATGATTCGCAGTTGACCTGAAATCATCTTTTACCTAATACTAAATCAGCAATTATTTATCCTTAAAATATTACCACTCGCAGTAAGCCTAAACCAAAATAATCATGTGAAGCTAAATTGGAAGTGGCTAAACGGTATCTAGCGGATAATATTCCAATTTCTGACCAAAACAACAGCAGTATCGTTTTGAAATTTTTAAACGAAGTGAAAACTGCCTTTGCTAAAGTTTATAATCTTGCAGCTGTTGTTGCTACATCTGGTTCGAGTACAACAGTTCGTGAATGTAGTTTTACTTCTTTGACTAAAGTGGATGCTCCAACCAAGTTTCAGCATTTGAACGTGACCGCACGCGCTAAATTGAAGATGCTTTTGTATCGCGGTTCAGTACGCATCACACGAAATTGCGTTAGTTTTAAGAACTTTCTGGTGTTTGATGAACTTTGTAATTTTAGTTGGTCATTTGAAGCTGGTTTTGTTGAGAGATAAAATAGTGTAGAATACTTGCTTAAAGTCACAGTGCTTATTAAAAATTTGCTGCGTTATTTAAGGTTTCGTTGGTTGCTTTTGACGTTTTTTTGTCGCCACACATAGCTAGGCACCTAGCACGAATGGCCCCTATAATTTTAGCAAAGCCAGGCAAGCTAGCCCCCCTACTAATGACTTTGCCCCCCTCCCCAGCCGCAACTGGCTGGCTACGGGCTTGAATCGAACCCTAACCCTAATCCTAATCCCAACCTAGCCTAACCCTAAATGAAAGTCCTTTGTCGTTCTTTGTTATGGTATGATTCCAAGTCTTTTGTCGTCCTTTGCGATGTTTAGTAGGACCGGTGAGAAAAGAACTTTCTTGGGAAATAGCGTTCTGTTGTAGATTCGCGCAAGTAACCGCTTCACAGGTAGCTCTCCAATGGCAACTGGCAAAGGTGCAAAGGTTGCAGTGACTGCAAAGAACTTACTTTTGATTAGAGAAATACAAAGTGTCATTTAAAAAAACTGCCTCATCATAGGAGGAGACTTGCAACTGCAAATGCTACCCAATAATGACGCTAATGCGAGTGGAAATGGGATTCAGCGTTCACCACACAATGCCAAAATCAATTTCTACACGGTAAAAATGAATTTACTCCAAACCTCGACTCACAAACACACCTACTTTTCAAACTAGCTTATAATTGACATAAAAAGCTTTACTTTTAAAATTTGAACGAAAAGCTTCAACGCTCTTTTCATCAGCCATTTACCATGGGTATGAGCCTCAAGGAAAATTACTCAAACTCGCCGAGTAACGAGTATTCACGACATTACTCGGCCGAGTCCGAGTAACTACGACGTCAAGATATAAACTCAAAATCAGATGAAGAGCAAAAAAAAAAGAAAAAAAAGGTCATCACGTCCGTAGAAGTCCTAATTTCGACTCAAATTCGGACACAGAGCAAAAAAAAGATCAAAATGCTAATGCTTTAATACTCGGCCGAGTAATGCCTTAATACTCGGCCGAGTACTCGGACTCGACTCGGCAAATCCCTAATTTACCAGTCTATAGCAGTGCTCCGCAACCTTTTCTTACTCACGGCACGCTAAAACCATGTCCAATTTTTCGCGGCACACCTCAGCAAAAAGGCGCAGAAAATTTACTCATCAAATCACTGTAACTACACCAACGTTATCAGCAGTTCAATGGGATGCTTGGGGTTGTCGTAACGAGCTCAATCGCTGTATGTTGGGCTCTATATTTGATATGGCCACTCGAAGTTCAAGATTAGGCAAAAAACTGAATATAAATTTAGTTCCTACTGCAAATATGGCCTACAGCCTATGGTACCAGCTGCTTTTACAACCTAGGTTGCTTGCGATTCCTACGACGAAGTAGAAAAATTTTGTCGCAAGCGTCGTAGAATTCACTTCTTTTCACTTGCGATGACCGCAGCCACTTCAGTCGCATTCGGTGTGCATAGATAGCGCGATTTGTCGCTGGAATCGCATCGCACGATTATTGCGTAAGAAAATCGCAGCAGTGGGCATTGGCAGTCGCTGGACTTGACGCAAACGTGATCGCAATGGTCGTGGCGCATCGCAACGAGCTCAGTGTGCAGCCGGCTTAAAGTTGTTCAAGGTTACTCGCACTTCAAAATTAAGCAAAGTTAGTTGTAATATCAGCTTCCAGCTGCGTGAGAAGAAAAATCAAACAAAAGCGGTTTCCGGAGGTTAGTCAAAGGTTAGCACAACAAGATCGACGCGTCGAGCGAAAGCTGGAATTTTTTATGTTTATACTTCCAAGACTGAGTGAATAATTTGTAATTGGCAATAAAACGCTCCTTATCATCAAGAATGCGGGGAAATCTAGATACGTTCGAGAAAAAGGTTCGGTTGCTAACAACAATAATCTGTTGTACAACGTGCGAGTCTCTTGGTAGTTATGCAATACGAGAAAAATGTGGAGATTAATTAAAGTGATGATAATCCTTACGCTACAAAGCGAAACTTGAAAAAGATCTTTTGAGATCGATCGGTGCAATTCTGAAATAAATCGGGAAACCATATACACTCTTTTCATTTTTTTTTCAGTTTAGTGGTTCAAAATATAATTATTCCGCGGCACACCTAGGATCGCCTCGGGGCACACTAGTGTGCCGCGGCACACCGGTTGCGGAGCACTGGTCTATAGCACTTTTCTAATCGATTTCATTTCGCATTATGATGTCATAATGACTTTGCAAGAAATTTAAACCATTTTGAATAATAAACTGTAATCCTCCCATCCCTTACTTGTTACCTTATTTCCCCCCTTTTTACGTTTTAATTGCCTGCGTATGACGTCATACCGATGCGAGACTATAGGTCATGAAGGGAAACAAACATACGGGACAACAGCATTTTGATAATGGAAACCGTCCATTTCTGTAGACACTTTCTGATCTTAAATTTCAGCTGATTTTATTGGTTGAAAATATTGATCGATTTGCGAATTGCAATCGCTTAAAAAGCATATCATGTCAACAGACTCAGGTATTGATTGTGATTATCAAACTGCTTCTCATCACTGTAGACCCCGTTCGCAAAAATTTTCGATACTTCTAAAAATAGAGACAAATCAAAACAAATAGAAAGACCTTTAAATAAGGCCTGTAGCGGCAGCTTTGCTAATGCTAGGACTCAAAACGCACTTCCGAACAGTGATAGTGATTTTCAACAGTTTTCGCATCAGAATCTAACAGTAAACTACAGTGCTGTCGTTACACAACTCAAGATTTAGATCAAATAGAATCAATAGCAATTTGCACGTTAGATAGAACAGAATTATTATTCAGTAAACTGTCCAGGTGCAACCAATAATTTTAACAACTCTAAAGCACTACTTACTCTGCGCTTTCAGGTCGCGACTTGAAATGTTGTGTGGTTTTATGGCGCTTTATAACTACTAAGGTCCTTGAGCGCCTGGACTAAAATTTGTCAAGAATTCACTGACGTATTTTTATTCTCTGTTCATTTCATACTCCGCGCTACACTTAATTGCTGAGCGTTTAGCAAGTGTAACAGCAGATACCAGTTTTAAAGTCTTTGGTTTTACCCGACTGAAAATAGAACCCAGTCTACCAGCTTCCAAGGCGAACTCTCTTAACCACTAGGCCATGGCCAAATATGTAGTCAAGCTTTGCCTACCTACGAAACGAAAAACGGCAAGCAATGTAAAACAAAGAAAACTTCAGAACACATATTGTACTATTTAAAACAAAAAAAATTATGCAGCGTACAAGAAACTTGCGGTAACAAGGCTTGTCGGAAAGACTACAATAGGGAAGTGTTTCTTCTACTTTTTTGTAGCTGTGGGCCTTTAACCAACCAAACGTATGAACAAACTCCTTTAACAGAATGCACGTTGTAGCGCCGAACTAAAACATTTCTGGAAAAAGGTATTCATACCTAAGTGAATTCGAGTTTTACTAGCCCTTTAGGGGTTCGTGAACCTAACGTTAAAAGTCCTTGTAAGAAACGCTTTTAGTCTGTCGTAAAAGATTGGCTACCGGTGATCACTTTGTAAACTTTCGTTAAGTTAATCAAAGTCACTATTGGATCGAAAAAAGTTGTTGCATCCTATAAAAGCCGCCTGAACAAGTTTATTTGTTGTCACTTTTCTGTAACCTCACCTTCATATACCAAACAAGCAAAACCAGTTCTTCCTTTAACATCGTGTCGATGGCAGTCATAATATGCATCAGTAGGCAAGTAATTTCTGTAATGGTGTTGGGTAAAAGGCACAGAAATTCCGAAGATGGACGAGGAGGTTGTTAAAGTTGCTAGACCCGATTGACACCAGAGACCATCGACAAATACCAATAATAAAATAAAAATAAACAATGTGCACTTCAAAGCAACCATTTTTGTTCAAATAAACTGGGATTTAGTTCATTGTCGTAACGTTAAAAACGAATCTGAATTAAAAAGGCAAGTTGTTTCTTTTCTTCTTGCTCGTTTCCACGGCAGAGGCTACTTGCGATGCACATCTTAGACCTACCTTTATGATGACCTATTGGCCGGTTAGCGGTGTGGTACAACATTACTATTGGTGCGGGACACCCAGTGCTTGGTTCTTCGTACGGTCCAATTAAATACAGTGTCGCCAATGGCCCGCCACCGCTGCGACGTATTTTAAGAGTTATGCCGCATAAGCGCTAGGCCGTAAATGCTGCAGGCCCGCCCTTTGCGACACGCTTCAGCGCAGTATTGCCGAGTTTAATGAAGATTCGATTTTTGGTTCTATTTTTAATAAGATTGTTTTGTAAAGCACTTTGGTTTTAGCTTATTATACACAACTTTTAAACTTGAGACTAAAAAACAGTTTTCATTGCCATGTTCTGCGTTAAAGCCTGTATTTTCGTTAAATTTTCCAAGTCAACGACATCGTGCCTTAGTGACGCAAATTGCATGTGTCTTAATAAAAACGCGTCGTGTGAACAGGCTTAGTCACTTGTAATATTCTTTCTATAGAAATAAAATATTGCGATGTTTTTGGCACTTTTAACTACCGTAAGTATTTGTTGCACCAAGGCTAGTTTGTTGTATAATACGACTGATTTAGATTTTATCACTTCCATAGATTCCATTGGTCACTCTAAGCTTGGTAGTTGTGGACTCCAATTTTGATGTGTTCGCAGCGATGGCGGAAGCATTTCTAAAGTGGGAGGGGGGGCCAAAAGCAACAATCAGATTTCCTTCGCCTACAAACCATATTTAGCTTGTCCACATGTGACATGTCCAACATATGTGGGCTTCAGACCACGGTTCTTGCTTCTAGTTACTGCATCACAATTAAATTTTTGATGTCATAAAATTATGACCCACTTGTGGGAAATTTCTTACCGGTTAAGAACCACTGAACTAGAGGGTGTCGTTCTATTTTTCAATCCTTCTCTATAGTAGCGCTAGAATAGAGGCTTTACGCACAGTTATGGTATTTACAGTAGCTGTTGGGGTTGCTAAAACAACAAACTTTAGCTACACAGTTAGGCCTACTCTATCCACATGTCCAATTTATGTGGGCTTCAGACCCACGGTTCTTGCTTTTAGTTTCTGCATCACAATTAAATTTTTGATGTCATAAAATTATGACCCACTGCTGGGAAATTTCTTACCGGTTATGAACCACTGAATTATAGGGTGCCGGTTAAGAACCACAAGTGGAAAATGTCTTTCCATCGGAATTAATAGACGACATTGCGAAAGCGGCGTGCCGATCATTCAGTAGTTGCTTCTGATGAAACCACAGCTGAGGAACCGATCTTCTGCAAAGGCCGAAAACTTAGCCCCGACAAATTTAGGGCCTTTCAAAACGAACTCGAAAGACTCAGCGAGCAGGGCGTTCTGGAAAGAAGCCAGAGCGCATGGTCTTGCCCCATAGTGATGGATAAGAAAAAGTCCGGAGGCTGGAGACTGTGCGCAGACCTAACAAGCCTCAATAAAATATTAAAGCCGCGCAAGTACGCCCTTCCCAATGTGAACGACTTCACATTCCTTGCTCACGGATGCACAGTGTTTTCCTCCATTGATATTGCTGATGCCTACTACAACATCAAGGTCGATCCCAAGGATCGTCACAAGCTCACTGTTATGACTCCTCTGGGAAACTATCAGTACAATTACTTGCCCATAGGCCTGGCATCCAGCTTGACATATTTCCAACTACTAATGAATGAGGTCGTGGGTGGCATTCCGCAAACCTTCTGCTACTTGGATGACGTTATTATTACGTCCAAAAGTCACTCAGAGCACTTGCAAACTCTGCACACCGTTTTCGCAAGATTGCGGGATCATGGCCTTGTAGTGAACGCGAGCAAGTGCAACATGGGCGTCAAAAGTCTGTCATTCGTGGGATTTGATGTTTCTCTTGAAAGTTTGCTTCCTTCACAGACTAAAGTTAAGGTTGTGGATGAGTTTTCTCTGCCCAACACCAAGAAGCTACTACGATCATATTTAAGAATGCACCAATACTACGCAAAGTTTGTCCCCAACTCCGCTGAGTTTTTGCAACCGCTATACTATCTTTTAAATTCCAAATGTCAGTCTTTTAAGTGGACCGACCCTCTGATTCAGTTCTTTGAAGAGAGCAAAACGGCGCTATCTTCGGCTACAAGGTTGGCTTTCCCGGACCCTGACGCCCAGACTGAACTCGTTGTAGACGCATCCGGATTTCGCATTGGTGCTGTCTTACAGCAGGTTAAAGACGGTGTTACTCGGCCTATTGCCTTCTGGTCCAAGTCTCTATCTGAACCTCAAAAATCCTGGTCAGCCTTTGAAAGAGAACTGTACGCTTGCTATGCCGCTTTGAAACACTTTCATTACTTTTTGGACGCTTTGGAGTTCACACTCAAAACAGACCACCGCCCGATAGTTAACAAGTTCTACAGCAACACACTGGCTGCGTCACCACGTCAGAAAGGCTATCTGGATTTTGAAGCTCAGATGACTAACAAGGTCGCTCACGTCCCTGGCGAAAAGAATGCCTCTGATTTTCTTTCCCGATTTTGTCAGCCATCACCTGGCGCTATCTTGCCCTCAGAGCCTGCTCTTGACTACTTTCGAATCGCTTTTGAGTCAGCGTTCGGACCCGAACTGAATCAATAGAAATTGGGTAATCTCGATTCTAACATGTCTTTTCAATTAGTGCAAGTTGCTTTAGCAGACCACGAAATTTCTTTGCTCTGCGATAAGGCCTATTCTCGACTGCGTCCGATAATCCCCAAAGCATTGCGTCCTGATATCTTTCGCTCGTATCACTCATGGTCTCATCCTGGCGCAAAACTGGCATGGCATGTAGCTGGTCGGCCAGCGCTTCGTTTGGCCCGGGATGAGACAGGATATTAGAAAGTGGACACGAGAGTGCCAAGCCTGCGCTAGGGCGAAGGTACAGCGACACATTTCCCCGCTTTCTACAGCCACTACCCCACTCTCAGGACGATTCACCAACCTTTATGTCGACATCACAGGGCCCCTAGGTCCCAGTAATGGCTACAATTATTAGCTTGTTATCATTGACCGGTACTCACGCTACATGAACGCCATTCCCATGGTCAGTATTACTGCCGAAAAGTGTGTTGATTCTTTTATCAGGCATTGAGTGAGTTGGTTTGGCGCACCTGAACATGTTTACACTGACCGTGGTTCTCAATTTTCCTCTGCCCTGTGGTCACAAATGTGCCGCTTCCTAGGTACACAAGCACATCGATCCCCGGCCTACCACCTTCAAGCACAGGGATAAATTGAACGGTTAAATAGGACCCTCAAAACAAGTTTAAAATGCTGGGAAGACCCGACAGCGTGGCACGATCATCTGCCGTGGGTATTGATGGCGCTGCGAAATAGCCCCAAGCAGTGTTCCCTCTAAGCTGTGCGCTTCAAATTTTCACGTAGGACCTTCAAATTTTCACAGTATATGCATATCAATGTGGGGAACAAATTAATGCACAACAATGACCTGTTTGTGACGCCACTTAGGGTCAAAGGTCAAATCAACGAATCTCAACAGATTTTTGTGCAGCCTAAGGCTTTTGAACCGCTGATGCTAGACACTTGAAATTCCCAGGGATGATAGACCTCCATGTGAACTTGTGCCTAACAACTTGGGGAGGTGGTGGTCAACAGTTCAAACGTCAATCAAATAAAATGATCAAAACTCTGATCAAACGCTAATAACTTGTGAATGGCAACTGGTAGGACCTTCAAGTTTACAGAGCAGATGCATCTCAACGCGGGTACAAAAGCACCAACAGTGATTAGTTTTGCGTGACGTCACTTGGGGTCAAAGGTCAAATACGCAAATATGTCGTTTGGCGTATAACTATTGATTGAAAACACATAGGAACTTGAAATTGATAGGGTTGGTGTGTCTTGATATGTCCTTGCAATGTACCAACTATAAACGTTCTATGTCATGTGACTCGGGGTCAAAGGTCAAAAAACCGAAGAGTGTTGCCAATCTTGCGCAGCCTAAGGTTTTTGAACCGCTGATGCTAGAGACTTGAAGTGTTCAGGGATGGTAGATTTTACTGAGATCATGTGCCTAACAACTTTTGAGGGTTGGCGGTTGTCAGGTTAAAGGTCAAACGTCAAAAAACCAAATTTACCAAAACCTAATAACTTTTGAATGACTACAGGTAGGACCTTTACATTTTTACGGTATATGCATATCAATGTGGGGAACAAAAATATGCACAATAATGACCTGTTCGTGACGTCACTTAGGGTCAAAGGTCAAATCAACGAACCTCAGCAGTTTTTAAACTCTAGTTTTGCAGGTTTAGTTGTTCCTGACGTGACCACATCTTCAAAGTGTTTACTCAAGCATTTTTCCTGGGTAAGCGCCTAATTTCTTTGCAGTTAGTTTTGTATTTTATGTTTGACCTTTAATCCCTTGACCACCCCCCCAAAAAAACTGTTAGACACAAGTTCACATTAAGGTCTATCATCCCTGAAAACTTCACGTCTCTAGCATCAGCGATTCAAAAGCCTTAGGCTGCGCAAAAACTGTTGAGATTTGTTTATTTGATCTTTCACCCTGATTCACGTGATGTGAAGACAATTATTGTGCATAATTTTGTTCCCCACATTCATATGCATACACTCAGAAAATTTGAAGGTCCTACTTGTTGTCATTCAAAAGTTATTGGGTTTTGATAAAATTTGTTTTTTCATCTTTGACCTTTAACCTGTTGACCGCCACCCACCAAAAGTTGTTAGATACAAGTTCGCGTTAAAATCTATCATCCCTGAAAATTTCAAGTCTCTGGCTTCAGCGGTACAAGAGCTTTAGGTTGCACAAAATTGGGAAAATAATGAGCTTTTTGTCGTTTGACCCTGAGTCACGTGACATAGAGCGTTTATAGTTGGTACAGTGCAAGTAAGTGGTAAAATACACCGATCCTGCAAATTTCAGATTTCTATCTGTTTTTTATCAATAATTATAAACGAAACTACATATTTGCTTATTTGGCCTTGGACTCCAAATTACGTCACGTGAAGATAATAACTATGAACATTTTTCTACCCTCATCAAGATGCATATACCGAGCTTGATAAATTTAAAGGTCTTACTTGATGCCATTCACAAGTTATTAGCGTTTGGGAACATTTCTTTTAAATTTTTTAATTGACTTTTGACCTTTAACCTTTTCATCGCCACTCATCAAAAGTTGTTCAACAGGTCGCATGAAGATTTATCATACCTGAAAATTTCAAGTCTTGAATGTGTGCACTGTGCAGCTTTGCGAACTTAACCGGAAGGTGCGAACTCAGCAATATACAGTACGTTCGGTAACCTTGCCCATTTGCTAGATGCAGATCAGTACACTAGCTTGCCTGGCATGCCATTTCGGATACAATTTTTTTCAATAGTTTTCCTGTAGCGTAGAAGAATATTTCAATAGATTAATGCGCTATAGAAAAGCTTATTCATATTGATGACGAAAAGAATAATATTGAAGACGAAAAGAATATAAAGTGATCTTGCAAGAGATTTTGACTGATGTAAATGAGATACTGGAAACAATGCAAGCAACACTAAAAAAACGCTGAAGATGAGATTGATCAGCAAGCGCCGAAGCTTGCACACTATTTCCAGAATCAACAGAAGACGGTGTCAACTTGTGTGGGTTTGAGATTATGTACAAAAAAGTTCTTAAAAGAGAAGTTCAACCGATGTGTCCAGAAGTGCAAGTTCAAGTAGCAGGCCTAGATGAATATAGTAAGCTGAAAAATTCTTTTGAACAATTTTAGATTATTGCGACAAGTGGTTGTGGAACCAAAACGCAAAATAAGTTCTACTGTGCATCAATTCATGACATGTTTGAAAAGTGAACTCTGAACACTAGATCACTTGCAATAAATTTCTGAATCTAAATTTTGTGGTAACTTTTTGCAAACTTAACAGGTAGGTTGCGATTTTAAACAAGTGCGAACTTAAGCGGTAGGTTACTGTAGGCCTAGATGTAACTTTACTGATTCATACGCGTTTTTTTGCTCCACTGACATCGGCAGTAAATTTTATTCTAATTTTGATAAATGCGCTGCAGGCGAAGAAAAACTCGTCGCCACTATTGAACCATCTCTTTCCCTGTTGAAAAGTGGTTTTGCCATTGCTGGTTTCACAGAACCTCCTGCAGGGAAAAGGCACAGTTATACTCAATAGAAATGCGCAATGTGCAAAAGGATCTGAAAGCAATATAATAGTAACAAAAGACGTTTCATACTATTCTCTTTATTCTAACAAACGAACTATAAACAGAAAACGTTTAATATCAAGATCAAATGTACAAAAGTTTAAACAAGTTTTAAGCATCTTTGGCATAAACGGGATCTAGCCTCGGACCTTCTTCGCTGGCACACTATAGAGTTTTAAAGCACTGCCATTGCCATTCCAATTGCTGCCAGGATAAGCAAAAGGGTTAAACACCCAGCAAGAGCTTTGAGATGAGCGCTTCCACCATTACCAAGATTAATAGCTTTACAAAAAGCAACATTGCAAGCGTCTTCGGTACAGCATTTTTTACAACAGCTTCTGAAAATAAAAACAACTTGAGTTAAGATTTTTTGATTAATGTATTTTATTCTCAGTTATAAAGGGAGGCAAATTTTGCTGGCAATTGGTGCAAAATTTAAAAATTTTATTAAAAAACACTCGTAGCAATATATTTTGTTGGATTCTGTACTGAGCTTACTAAAAACTCACAGCCGTCCCAGATGTGCAACATGCCTCTAGGTATAAAAAGCATTGATCTGATAAATAACTGAGGTATTTTTCAAATTATTATTAAGCGAATAATTCAACAGCGCTGTCCCGCTCTGTGGTTATCCTATGGTTGGAGTAGTGTTGCAACTGTTGGTGATGGAGGAAATTCTTTCCTCCGACCCCACAGTACACGTGGAAGTCGTTATGACTTTCCATTCAGAAGGCCACGAAGGGCGACGTTCGTTTTCATACAGATGTTAGAATTGCCCAAATTTTGTGATTTTTCACTTTAAAATACCAAGCGTAACTTTATGATACGCTACATTTCCTTCATATACAGTCTGTGACAAAAGCTCAAGGACACTTCCCAAAAACAATTTATCTAGCTATAAATGCGCATATCTCAAAAAAAGATTGTTGTAATGCCATGATGCGTAATTATGTTTCTGAGTAAATATAAAACTTAATATCCATAACTGCCAGATTTTTATGCATGATGGTACTGCACGTCATCGAAGCAAGGGGTGAAGAATTGCTTGGAGCAAAAAATATCCAAATGTTGGAGTGGCCTGGACGCAGTCCTCACCTGAATCAATCAAAAACTTGTGAAGTCTTATGAAAAATAAAGTTTCAAAAAAGCATCCCAGCCTACAAGCCTTGATGGACTTCGATCAGCAATCAAAGAAGTTTCGGTAAAAGAAATCTCTTCCGACTGTTGCTGCAAGCTGATTGAGAGCATGTCGCATCGCCTTTCAAAAGTGCTCAGAAACATGGGCAGGCACACAAATTACTGATTTTATTCTATGCAAATTTGTTACGTTTTTACTTATCCCAAGAAAATGATAAACTATCGACAAAAGCATTGTGAGAAAGGAATGGGTAAAAAAAAGCTATTATGGTTGAACACAGAAATGTCTTAACAACGTGAAGTATCCCTAAACTTTTGTTACAGTCTGTAACATGCTGTGGTTTATAATGCTTCAGCTTTTTTCCTGATGTAGGCTAGCCTCTTATCTACTTTGCACCAATTGCAGATTCTTCTCTTTACAGGTAAAATCCTTGCTTGGCCTTCAGTGTTAAAACCAACGCTGTTCATTCACAGGTGGCACAATTAATCGTCAGTCAAAAAACTTTTTTTCATTCTTCAGATCAGTAATAATTGTTATAAGGCTTTGCATAGTAAACAGAGCGAATCAATATCCGTTAATTTATGTGTCAGTATTTAGGTTCGGTTGCAGAATTATGTCAGTGGTTCTCAACCGGGGTGCCGCGGCACACTAGGGTGCCATTTCCGATTCGCTGGGGTGCCGCGAGCTATTGTACAATATTCGTCCAGGAAAAAAGTTGAATGTTGTGATGTTACTTTAAGTAAGGTGCCGGTATAAACTTCAATCATTTTGATAGAAAGTGACCCTCAAGCTCATGCTTGGGTGAAAATTTGAGATGCTTCAAATAATTGCTTTTCATTGACCATGACGCCATACCAACTTTCTGTTCAAAATCGTACTGTTCTTTTCAAATTTTGAACAACAATCAAGCCTCATTATGACGTTTTATACTATTCTCTTCATGCTTCCGCTTGTATCAAATAAGTTCGTTCAAGAAAGATTAATTTGCGGACTGAGACGAAAATAAATAGCGTGATAGAGACAGAAGCAAAACGTAGCGTTTAAGTTTTCTTTGGAATTAATAATACAATGAAAAAATTTATCACTGTTTTAACGAACATAAAAACAAAAAAAGAGAAGGCTATTTGTTGTGAAGGAAAAATGCGACTATGCGAGTAGTATTGTCAAATGTGCACCCCAACATTGAGAGAATTTGCGCTAAAAATCAAACACAAATTTCGCATTGACTTTTAAAATAAATAAAATCATTCTTATGACATTTTTAGAGTTTTGTTTAGCTGCTATTAATCAAAACTGCTTCAACATAGTCATTGTTTTTTGATGTAAACTTCACCCTAAAATTGATGTTATTAAAACGGAAGCTCATGGGTATGGGTTCAACTGGGGTGCCGCAAAGCTTTTTTGGCAGCTACAGGGTGCCAATAGCCAAAAAAGATTAAAAACCACTGTATCATGTGATTGCAACTACTGCTACGCGAGGCATGCGGGTTAAATTATTTAATGCTTTTAGTTTGGTCGGTCACATAATCTCCGCTAGTCAATGACTAGAAGGGATTGCGTTTATAACACACAGACAGTGATGGGCACGATAAACCTTTCTGTACTAGAGCGATAACGATAATCGATAACTTTAAAAAAGCCCTGGGCGATACCGATATTCGATAAATCTCAATTTCCAAGAGCGATATCGGTAATCGATAAATTATCGCCGATAAATTTTTCCGATAAATGCTGCGGTAAATTTTCAATGAGTTTGACGAATTTTTTTTTGTATATCAAATTGCAAAAATGTTTGTTGATTTTTTTCAGAAAACGGAGTGATTTACGGACTGTGCCGTGGCATTAAACAAAACAAAGGGAGTTTTTTTTTAATTGCAACAAGACTTAATGGGTACCGTGAATTTTTTCCATAGCGCCAACTCACCAACTCTGAAGTTTGAGCACTGTAGGCATAAAAAATCGTTTATCGCGATAATTTATCGGTGATAACCAAATATATTACAAAAGTGATATCGGTAATCGATAAATCAAAACTCTTTTGAGCGATAACGATAATCGGTAAAAAATTATCGCCGATAACTATCGCCGATAAATTATTGCGATAAATGCCCATTTCTGCACACAGAGTTAGGTACAGAAGCCCATAAGTGCAAAACACAAAAATAAGTTAAAATCCGATCGACAAATCTTTTTCGCGATTGGCAAATCATTTTCGCGACCGACAAATCTTTTTTGCGATGCACAAATCTTTTGCGCAATCGACAAATCTTTTTCGCGATCGACAAAACTTTTTCGCGGCGCACATATCTTTTTCGCAATTTACAAAACTTTTTCGCGATGCACAAATTTTTTTCGCGATCGACGAAACTTTTTCGCAGTGGACAAATCTGTTTCACGATGCACAAATCTTTTTCGGAATCGACAAATCTTTTTCATGATTACACAAGTCTTTTTCGCGATTGACAAAACTTTAAACCGATCAACCAAACTGTTAAGTAATCGACAAACCCGGCAACTCCTACCAAAAATAAAGCCTAACCCGCCCACAGCCCATTCGTTTTATGAATCTATAATCATATTAATCAAACTTAAAGGAATTTCAAAAAGTGCTAGCGGCTCGTTAGTGGCCCAGTAATAAACAAAGATAGAACCGGGCCGTTAGCGGACCAATGTAGAAGACCGGTTAACGGCTCTCTTAGCGGTCCATGCCATCTCTAGTGGCACTAAACATAGTATTCATAAAGTTGCCCTTTCAGACAAGGATTTTCAAAGTTTTTAATGGAGTGAAAATTTTGATTGACATGAGTATTGATAATGCCAACAGAAGCCGTAAACAAGCGCGTGCATGATAAGATCTTGCCGCTGTGAAAATTAAACTTTGTACTTTGTTGAAGCTGATCAAAAAACAGAGTTTCAAGAAAAAAAAGGAATTATTAATTTTGCACTTTTAATAGACGCTTCTCACACTCACGCTCAATCAAGCGTAACGAAGTCGTTTAGCAAAAAGTTGCCATCAAAGCGAGTTCGCATATGGTGAACCACAGTAAAATCGCTCTTTTGCGTTGTCTTTTTTGATGAAATGAAAGCTTTTTTGTTTTGTAAAACAAAAGATTTTCATTTATTAATATTTTATAAAACAGTTAAAGTCAGAAATTTTTTTTGAAAATTGCTTTTGACGCTGGTGGTTCTGGTATTTGTAAACTGGAATTACGTTAGGTTGTCCCATAAGAAGCGCGTAACTTCGCTCTTTCAGATTCAGACTTGAAATTTTTCCTGATTTTGCATTCAAGATTGCTTTGCTGAGTAACCCGTGCAAAACCTTTGCTGAAGACAGCGTTATTTCACAGTCGCTTTCATGTTTTGTATGGTTAAATTGTTTACAAATTACATTACTGACAATGCAGATTGCAGAGTTTTGAATTATTACGTTTGTGTTTTGTCCTGAACCTAAACAAATCATAAAGCTTAAATAGTGTGCTCTGCAAGTAAGTTGAAACTGATTTATTATAATTATACAGTATGAATGATGTCGCAGTTTGAAAGTTGCAAAATGCCTACGTAGCCGTTACGGTAAACAGTACACTTAACAAAATTATACCTTACGCAGCTAATACTTTTGGTTTAAGATGATATTTATGTTCTATCACACATTTACTGAGCAGTACACTCACTTATGTAAAAATTTTGCCGTTGTTATGCGAAAAAACGAAGCTTTTCTTGTTATTTGCCATTCATTTCTAAAGTAACTTGATCGCTTTATGGCAACTCGCGCAGACATCGCTTTGTCGCGCATGCGCAGTAAGATACAGTGCAAAGGGTCTATTAAACTAAAATTGTAGGCCTACTCGTTCCTCACAAATTGTAATTAATTCCGAGTTACCATTACTTTAGAAAAATGTACAGTAATTAATCACCATCTAAAATTAAAGCAAATATTATTTTGCCAAACTATCTTGCATGTTTTTACACATAGCCCAAAACGACTAGCCAGCAAACGGCGAGACATCGCATCGTTATACGCTTTGATGAGCGTGATGAATCACAACCGCGCGTTTAAATGTTCTTCGTCACTTGTAAGTGACGGGGCGTTAATCGTAACCGCGCTTTTTAATGAAAAAAAGAGAGGAAACGCTTACTTTATTTTAGCTATAAACAGCGCTTTATTATGGGGTAACGTTTGAAAAAAAAAAAATTTGCAACACATGTTTTTTCAGCTTATTTAGTCTAGAACAGTGGTTCCCAAACTTCTCAGAGTTGGGACCCACTATTTATTACCACAGCTTACGGCGACCCACTTAACTTTATTCAATCAACAAAACATTGACCAAGGAAACTAATTAATTTAATCTTTCAAATTAAGTAACGTTCGCGAGAAGGATGATCTTGCTCTTTTGCGTAATGGGCTTGACATTAATTTCAATTTGTAGTTTTTGATGTATTGAATTTAAAAGTTACAGTTTATTTCAAGATTTCTATAACTTTTTACGACCCACCAAGATTCTTCTTGCGACCCACAGGTGGGTCGCGACCCATAGTTTGGGAAACGCTGGTCTAGAATATGTCCGATTTGGACCAAAATACTATGAGATGCCGTTTGGAAAAAATAATTTAGTTTTTTCCACATGTTTTCACGGGCAATTTAAGCAACATTTTGTCCAATAAATTATATAGGAAATTTCCTATATATATGTATAAGACGAATATGTGGTTTAAAATAGCCGAAAGCACTGACGCAATGTATGGAGGAAATTTCCTACATAATGCATAATTATTGCATAAATTAGCCAAAAATGCGCTGCAGCGCAAAATATCGACGAAATTTCCCATATAATATATAAGACAACATATAACGAAATTTTCTATATCATATATAAGACAAATTATTGCTCAAATCAGCCAAAAAAACGCACCGCAAAACATATACGAAATTTTCCATATAATAACATAAGACAAATTATTGTTCAAATTAGCCAAAAAAAGCAGTGCAAAACATATAAGAAAATTTCCTATATAATATATAAGACAAATTATTGCTCAAATTAGCCAAAAAACGCAGCGCAAAACATTAAGGAAATTTCCTATATAGTATATAAGACAAATTATTGCATAAATTAACCAAAAAACTCAGCGCAAAACATATAGGAAACTTCCTGTTTGTTCATATGAACATATTGGAAAATTAGCCGTGAGTTTTGTGATATTCATTGACGAGACTGTCGACTGTGACGAAACAAAGAGCGGGAAACGGAGACGAGGCGAAGCGAAAAATGAGCAGCTCATTTTGAGCTCATGAGCTCCAATTTTAGAGCACATGAGCTCAAATTTTAGAGCACATGAGCTCAAAATTTTGAACACTGAAGTTCCAAAATGAGCGCATGTGCTCGCATCAAAAAGTGAGCTAAATTTGGAGCTCATGCGCTCAAAGTTTTGAGCTAAAGCGTTGCCGCGTTTCTGCCAACTACTGAAGGTGATTGTGAGCTGTGGTAAGGGAAAATGTGGGAAGAAGTGTGGAAAAGTGTTGGGGAGAGGTGTGGGAGAGTGTGTGGAGTGAGTATGAAGGGTATGGGGAAAGGCTTGAAGGGTGTGAGGGGAAGTGTGGTGTGGTGTGGGAGGAGGTGAGCAGAGGTGTGGGGGATAAGGGAAAATGTCGGGGAAGGTGTGGGAAAGTGTGTTGGAGTGTCGGGAAAATAAAGGGAAAAAAGGAGAAAAATGTAGGAGAGTGTGGGGAAGTGTTGGAAAAGGTGTGCCAAAGTGTGGTTGGTGTGGGGTAGGTAAGGGGAGAGGTGTAGGGAAGTGTTGGGGATAGATGTGAGAAAGTGTACTGGTGTGTGGGAAAAGTAAGAGGAGATGAGAAATCTGGGAGGGTTGCAAAAGTGTTGGGTAAGGTGTGGCAAAATGTGTTTTAGTGTGGGGAAAGTAAGGGGAGATGGGGGGGGGGGGTGGAAAAGGTAAGAGACGGGGGTGTATGGGAAGTGTTGGGGAGAGGTGTGGGAAAGGGTGTTGAGGTATGGGGGAAGTAATGGGAGATGGGGAGAGATGTGGGGGGGGGGAGTAAAAAAGTGTTGGGTAAGGTGTGAGAAAGTGTGTTGGGGTGTGGGGAAAGCATGGAAAGAGACGGGGGGGGGGTGTGGGGAAGTGTGTTGTAGTGTGGGGGAGGTAGGGAATATGTGGTGGTCTGGAAAAGCGTGTTGGGGTGTGGAAAGGTGTGGGGAAGTGTGTTGAGATGTGGGGGAGATAAAATGAAATGAGGGAAGTGTGGGAAAAGTTGGGAAAGGTGTGAGAAAGTCTGTTGGGGTGTGGGGGAGGTTATGGGAGATGTGGGGGAAAGTATAGGGGATGTGGAAAAGTGTTGGGGGAGATGTGAAAAGCGGAGATGTGGGAGAGGTGAGTGGGGTGTGGAGAACGAGGCAGGATTTTTCGGCCTGACCAATTCGACGGCTGTTTTAGGGCATTTAAGTTTAACAGCCAAAGCATCGTTTCTCAAAATGATGTTTTTTTTTTCACAAAAAGATTGAGATGAATTTTATTCTTGATTTCAAATGATCGTGAGTGCAACTCTATCCCTTTTATGCTTGGTAGGTGAAAAACTATGTGTTGGCAATTAAAATTAAATTCCGTGTAAGGTAGGGTGCATCAAATATTTATCATTTTTCAAAAACGATATGGCCCAGTGATATTCTTGTTCTCTAGCCCAAAAGATAATGACATATAAATTTTGTGGGTGATCGGTCACCCCTAAACCTCCCTCGCTTCACCCCCACCTCTTGCGACACCCCCAAATATGAAAAGCTGTGTTTTGCGTTGGTTTTTCAAGATAAATAGGTCATGTTTGGTATTAAATTGATCAGCATTCTACCAGCTATCACACAAAAGCATTTACAACACAAACTAATGCCATTTCATTTTTGCCCCATTTAAAAGCGCACCAAAAGCCCAAGACATAAAACGCTTTTCGCATAAAAAAGAACAGGCTAGCTGATATGAGACATGATAGGTATGTAGGCTGCATGTTTAAGTATCATCACAAAATCACGAAATATCTTTCATGAAACTGGACGGACATGGAAATTATAGTTGTGTAGTAACAAACTAAAAATAGGGCACTATCTGATAGATGCATTTAGATGAATGTGATCATATGGTAGCATTAATACGCAATGCAGGTTGCAGTTAGCAAAATAAAGTCACTTTTATGGAAAGTTAGTTTTATACTTTGGTTCGTTTTTTCTTTCGCGAATCATGGTAACCTTTGCGTTTTTTTTAACAACCGTAGAGTGTTGATCAAAGTGAAGTTTTTTGTAGTAAAGTGCCAGCAAAGTCAGATACCAATTTAGCTCTTCTCTCAGCTCAGTCATTGAACTCGTTTAATCTCGTGCAATCTTCATGAAGTGCGATATGTTTCACTAGTATTCCACTCTTCGACAGGTTCATCTCAAAAGGATGCATCAGTGTTGGGTAGGTTAAAAATATACCAGGAATCTGGGCCGATTAAAGATGCAAGGGTTGTAGTGGTATTGAGGACAGGAAATACTGGTTTTCCAAATGTTGCTTCATGTCTTTTTACTGGAAAAGATGTGGGACTATGTTCACACACTTTCAAACTGGACACCACAGCTTTTGTGTTTTTTGTGATTCATGTGTATGTGCCTATGTGGTTTACTTGTTCATCAGCTATCAATGTTCCAATTCACGATTTACGCTTATTCAAGAAACTTCATACGTACGAAATGATAAATCAAAAAATTGCTGATGTTGAGATAACAACCTTCAATCGACACCTTTGGTATTTGTGCGAAAACTTGTTTCGATTTCACTGTTAAATAACTAAATCAATGACATGGAGAAAAAAGCTGTGGTGTCCAGTTTGAAAGTGTGTGAACATAGTCCCACATCTTTTCCAGTAAAAAGACATGAAGCAACATTTGGAAAACCAGTATTTCCTGTCCTCAATACCACTACAACCCTTGCATCTTTAATCGGCCCAGATTCCTGGTATATTTTTAACCTACCCAACACTGATGCATCCTTTTGAGATGAACCTGTCGAAGAGTGGAATACTAGTGAAACATATCGCACTTCATGAAGATTGTACGAGATTAAACGAGTTCAATGACTGAGCTGAGAGAAGAGCTAAATTGGTATCTGACTTTGCTGACACTTTACAAAAAACTTCACTTTGATCAACACTCTACGGTTGTTAAAAAAAACGCAAAGGTTACCATGATTCGCGAAAGAAAAAACGAACCAAAGTATAAAACTAACTTTCCATAAAAGTGACTTTATTTTGCTAACTGCAACCTGCATTGCGTATTAATGCTACCATATGATCACATTCATCTAAATGCATCTATCAGATAGTGCCCTATTTTTAGTTTGTTACTACACAACTATAATTTCCATGTCCGTCCAGTTTCATGAAAGATATTTCGTGATTTTGTGATGATACTTAAACATGCAGCCTACATACCTATCATGTCTCATATCAGCTAGCCTGTTCTTTTTTATGCGAAAAGCGTTTTATGTCTTGGGCTTTTGGTGCGCTTTTAAATGGGGCAAAAATGAAATGGCATTAGTTTGTGTTGTAAATGCTTTTGTGTGATAGCTGGTAGAATGCTGATCAATTTAATACCAAACATGACCTATTTATCTTGAAAAACCAACGCAAAACACAGCTTTTCATATTTGGGGGTGCCGCCAGTGGTGGGCAGTAACTAGTTACAAAAGTAACTAGTCGCTGTACCTAAATACTTTTTTAGTAGCGGTAACTAACTAAATAACAGCTCAGATGGCCGAGTGGTATAGAGCGTCTGTCTCTTGAGCTGTAGACTCGCGCTTGATTCCGAGTCGGGTCAAACCAATGACTTTGAATTGGTATTCACAGCTTCCCTGCTTGACGCTCAACATTAAAGGGACAGTGTGGAGAACAAGCCGGCAAGTTTATTTGTTGTGCCGTTGGGAAAGGCACTTAGCGGGATTCCCCCATCTTGGTGTGGTAGACAGATGGCCGGCAACTCCTACGCGAGCTCGTATAGCGCATTGATCGCTTTCTCGTGATAGGAGGATAAATATGCAACTAACTAAATAACTAACTACTTTTCTGCAAAAAGAACGGAATTTGTAACTAGTTACCACTTTAGAACCTCAAAAGTTACAGTTACTTTTATGTGGCATCTTCCTTCGCTAAAAAAAGGAAAAAAAATTATTTAATTTCACTCCATTCGTAATAATGAGCTTGGTTCTTTGACGAGCCCACTGAAACTGAGGCCGAATTGAAAAGAAAAATGATTAATGTACTAAACAAGGCAACCGACAATGCTCTACATCAGTAGTTCTCAAACTTTTTTGTGCCATTGCCCCTTTACGGTACTCTGCATATCATCATCGCCCTCTCGCCCTAATAAGGTTGAGCTCTAATAAACCTCGCAAGGGCGAGAGCTATAACTGATGAATGGGAATTACTCAATTCGCAAAAGAAAATGCGGTGAAGAGCAAAAAAAGGTCTTACATGGTTCATGAGCTATCGCAAACCCTCGCCGCTTTTGCCCCCTTTTGCTTTTCGCCCTCTGGTGCTTCTTTTTCGCCACAAGGGAGCGATATTGCCCACTCTGAAAAACACTGCTCTAAATACTTCGACAAGTAGTGACTCCGACAACGACCGTGATACAAGCTCAACTTGCTTAAGTGACAGTTTTTGGCTGTTTGTTCCAACAATCAAAGCGACAAGATCTAGCAATGTCGATAAAGTAAAGAGGAGTTCCTTTTCGCCTCGCCCTCACAAACTGTTGATGCAAATGCTTTTATGCTCGAAGAACTTATGGAACTTTTAATTCATTACGATACTGCTCTTCCTTCTAGTCATAAGCGTATTTAGGGGGGGGTCAAAAGGGTAATCCCCTTTTGACTTTGCCTTTTAGTAAAAATGAACAAAATTAATGGTGCCAAGTGACTGAAGTACCGGTATGCCAGACTCTTTTTATGGTTTCTGTAGCGTATAGACAGGGGCGGATCCAGAGGGTAGGATTAGGGGTTAGTAGGTCTATTCCCTTTACCTGGCATTTTCAAAAATGTTTTTGATAAGTACAATTTTTCATAATTTCGAACCTTTTCGATAGCAATAAGCTTTACAACTTAGCCTAAGCACGCATAATCGAATATATGTGAACAAAATGGATTATATTTGGTGAAGCACTCTCAATAAAGGTCATAAAACCTAAACAAAATTTGCCTGAAAATTATTCAAAAAGCACTAAAACAGCCATTTTACAGCATGTAAATTTTTTAAATGTTTTCGGGGGAGCATGCCCCGGACCTTCCTAGAGCCTTTTTTGTTTCGCAATCAGCTTCAATTTAGTTCTGCCTCATAAAAACTACGCTTGAAAACTTGTCGAATTAGTGGACCCTCCCCTCTTTCAAAATTTCTCGCCACGCCACTGCTTCTAGTGCTGCAATTGAACGACTTTTTAGTATTTAAAAAGACATTTTAAAGCCGAAGCGCTGTGGGCTTAGTGACATATATTCACTTTGAAATGTTATCGTTTTTAAAAGGCAATCAATTGTTATTACTGTTGCGTTTATCGAATCAGAATCGTAGTCCACTTCCGTTTGGTTTCAATATAAAGATGAATGATGCTGGACATAAGACCAACCTCGCCTCCACGTGGTGTCCGGTGGAAACAACATTGTAATGATGGCTAAACAGGCTCTGGCATTTTTACTTTCTATGTTTGCCAAGTTAGTCGTAGCAACGGCCTTACCTGTTGAATTTGTTCCTTGAAGCATTTCGGCTTCTTTTCCAAGCGAATGAAAAGTCGAGCTGTGAAGGAGGGAGTGGATAATGCAGATTTGGCATTAGCGAGGATGCCGGTGGTAGGCACCAAAAATTGTTCATATGGGACATGTCAGTATTGCGTGCCTGGATTTCAGATGACTGCGATGGAATCTCATAGTTGTAGAGGGTACCGGTCTAAAACGCGCTCCGTACCGCGGCTGCAAGATAGTTCAGAGGCCCCGCCCCTGACCAAGCCAATTGGGGGGCTGTCTCCGTCAGCTTGTGGAAATCTCCATGCAATTGTAGCTCCAGTTGGCGAGTGGGAGGGGGCCTGCAGTTGTATTAGGGGGGCATTCCTGAGGCCACTGCACAGAATGACAAGTCCATTGCATATAGTTGCCCGGGTTCAGCTGCGAGACTTGACGTGGCCTAATAACAATTTTTTTTTCAAATATGGTCTTTAGGGTTTTCCCAGTTGTAAAAAAAAAAACAAAATTTTATGAATGGAAAATAAACGAAAATTTAAAGCAAACAGTACGGTTTGTTCGCCTAACAAGGAAAGAACCGCTGTCGCAACGAACAGTTCTTGAACTATTCAGCGGCAGTGAGAGTACTCAGCTAGTCAAAACCTCTACTCCTGCAAGGGTTGAGGTGGAGACAAGTGCGAAAAGGTTGCCTTCGGCCTGGAATTCTCTTCTGTTGGAGGAGAAGCCTCTGGCAAATCAAGAGGAAACAGTTTCGGCGGCATTGTCGATTGAAAAGTCGAATACCGCTCAAATGTCCGGTTCGCTCACTCATAATCCATCAATGTCTCCGGACGTTGGTAGCACGTCTGAGCGGCGTCGAGGAAAAAATCATGAAAGAAATCAGAAGCGGAAGCAGCAAAAAAGGTTGCGAAAGGGGTTGGAGGGTTTGAACCTCACTAACCCTGGAGATAGTCTTCAAACTGCCTGCAACTCTGCGTTAACGAAAAGGTCGGTGGAATCTTCTAGCATTCAATCGAGAACATCAGAGCTGCTTCGGAAGGAGCTGAGGAGCCTGAGAACCTTGATCACGGTTCGAAGGCAACCAGTTCCAACTAAAGTAGACTGACAATCAAGACTTTGGAGCAAAGTTGTATTTTCAAAATTCATACCGTGTATGAGTAATAAATCTGCAACAAACCCTTCAAATAATCAAAAACAAATCCCATCACGAAAAACCAAGTCGAATGGATTTGAATGCTGGCAGATTAACCTTCACAGAAGTAAGGCCGCTAGCTATAACTTATGTGAAGTAACAAAAAACATTCGTTCAGGTATAGTCTTAATTTAGGAACCCTGTACCTATGGAGACGCAATGAGAAGTATAAACTCAGAGGATGGAAACTTTTTCAAGGTAATAAAAAAGATAAACGTCCCCGATCATGTATTTATGTCACTTCTGATATGACATGCTCTCTCATACCACAATTTTCTAGCGAAGATGTGGCAGTAGTGAGAGTTAAAAATGTAAGACGAGAAGGAGATAGCTTTGTCTTTGTTTCGGCTTACATAGCTTTGGATGGCTTACATGGCAATAAACGAATTTCTGCCATTTAAGACGCCGGGACCAGATGGTATTTACCCGGTGCTACTACAAAAAGGCTGGAATAGTGTTAGAAACATATACCAAACCATTTTCCAAATGTGCTTGAAGTACAGCTTTTTGCCGAATGTATGGAAGGAAGGGACTAGTATCTTCATCCCTAAATCCGGTAAAGAAAACTATCATAAAGTTAAGTCTTTTCGGATGATCACTTTACCTTCCTTTCAACGGAAATGGTTGGATAAGTTATTACTGTATCATTTTAATGATGATTCTAATTTGCAAGCAAGGTTTTGTGTGTTCCAGTATGAATTCAGAGCAGGAGTTTCAACTGAAACTGCACTGCACGAATTTGTACGACGCATAGAACTAAGCTTGGCAAAGAAAGGAACAGCACTAGGAATATTTCTGGATATTGTTGGTGCTTTTGATAATATCACGCATAGTGGCATTGCCGATGCTCTGCGAGAATGGAAGGTGTTGCCTTTTCTCGTCCATTGGGTTGAGAATTAACTGAGACACCGCACAGTTCAAGTAGAGCTAAATGGTGAAAAGATTAAAAGAGAAGTGGTAAAAGGGAATCCCCAAGGTGGTATGTGCGACAAGAAGCTGACGAGATAAACTCTCTTTTTGGTTTACGCTCACTCGGGTGTGCAAGTTCAACTCGCTCAAGGGCGAAAGCTTTTTACGGAGTCGTGACCTCTCGACAATCTAAAACATTTCACCCTAAGTCTAATTCTGCTAATGCTCGATGGTTCTGCAATTGCAATTCACACAAGTTTCTTGAGTGTAAAAAGTTTAAAGAATGCACAGCACAAGAGCGTAGTTCTTTTGTAAAGTCCGCAAAGTTGTGCCACTAGTGTTTAAGTTCAAAGCACAGAACGCCAGAATGTAAAAGGTCAAACACTTGTCCTAGCAAAGGTTGCACGGGTACTTATCATCATACCTTGCTTCACTGGTCGAAACCCAAAAGTACTAAGGTTTCCAAAACTCGTGAAGTTGGTACATCTACAGCAGCTGAAGTTAACACAATGACTTCTTGTAATCTGTCAAACCGAAATCCTTCTACATCCTTTCAAGAAAGAGATGTTTATCTTTGCATTGTTCCAGTTAGGGTGGTTTGTAATGGCAACGTCATCACTACGTATGCCTTTCTTGATTAAGGGTCAACGAGTTCCTTTTGTGATCAGTCATTAGTTGAAGCACTAGGTGTAACTGGCACTCGGGAAAGCTTGCAACTCAAAACTATTACTGGATCCACTAAATGCAATGAAACATTATTGTGCAACTTAACGATATCTGATTTAAATAATGAGGTTTCGTTTTCTTTACCAAATGTGCGTTCAATCGAAAAAATTCCAATTAAACCGAACATTCTTCCGGTAAAAAAAGATATGTCAAGACTGTCGCTTCTTTTGGATATACAGTTTGAAACTCTTCCTAATGCATCAGTTAACTTGCTGATTGGAGCAGATTTCCCGAAGTTCTTTTGCGTATGCAGTGCTCGCAAAGGTCCGCGTGACATCCCGTGCGCTATTGAAACCCCAGTTGGATGGTCTTTACTTGGTCCTTCTATCTCACCTTCTCATTCCAGCAATTGTGCAGTCAATTTTGTGTGTAGAACAAATGAGCCTGTGCATGAAACCATTGAACGGATGTGGGAATCCGAACTCCAGGTAGGAACTTCTGTTTTCGACACTCCTAACTCAAAGGAAGATCGTATTGCATACGAAACGATGCAATCCTCTATAAGCGAAGTAAATGGCCATTATCAACTTCCATTATTGTGGAAAGCTGAGGATAACTGCATGCTATCGAACAATCTATCTTTGGCCCAAAAACGCATGTTTAGTTTGAAAAGGCGTTTACTTAATGATGATTGATTGAGACAGAAATATGCTGAGGTCATAAACACTTATGTGACCAAAAATTACGCCAGAGTAGTACCGCAGGAAAAACTGGAAGACAAGCGGAATATGACTTGGTATCTTCCGCACCACCCAGTACTAAATGTTCCCAAACCTGAGAAAATGTGCGTGATCTTCGACTGCGCAGCCAGGTATAATGGTCGAAGTTTAAAGTTTAAATCTACTTCTTTCACTAAACACCGTAGACAACCTCACGTTGAAAATAATCCCCTGATTTAAAAAATAACTATGCGATAAAAGGTGAATTAAACGCGACCGAAAATAACGATGCGTTTTCTACCGAACTCCTTGGTAAGCTTGTGATCAAATGTAAAATTAAGACGGCTGTCACTAAACAACGCATTGGTGCATTTGATTCTAACGTAAAATCTAATGACACTGAACAGTTAAAAGCTAAACTTAAGGTTCTGCATGTTGATAATTTAACTTATGATAAGCCTGTCTCTGCTAACTCTAATGCTCGAGATCTTGGTTCGGTTCCGCAGAGTGTGCTTGGGACGGAAACTCAACCCACTGCGGCCTTCCCTCGTAAAGATTATCAGAACGTTAAAGGTCTGAAAATATTATCCAGCAATGATCCGTTTTTGCAAAAGAGTCCTCAAACTTGGCGAAGCGTAGAGAGGCCTACCACTACCGCAAATAACTCGGATTCTGTGCTAAATGCATACCTGGAGAGACAAGGTAGGAATGAATTTATTAACCTTGCTTCACAAATTGGGTTTGACGGAACTAACATAGCCTTCGCGTTTTATGACAACCAAGTGCGCCGTCTGGTGGACGAAAGTTCGTACGACGAACGCAGACTTGAGGTTCTACGTGCCTCGTGCGTGGGTCAATCGCGCGAAATGGTGAATTTATTTTGTGCTCCGATGAAAAACATGAGCCCTGCTCAGCGAATTGAGAAAGCCTTGGATCGCCTACGCCAGAGCTTCTCCGGTGGTTTCTCTTGTGGACTGACGTCCGAGCCAAATATCATAGCAATTCGTCACGGAGCTAAAATTGCCTTTAATTCAACATCTTTGAAATCGTTTAACAAGTACTTAAATGCCCTTGAGGTATATGCCTATGCTCATGATGAATATCACAAACTTTCTGGGCAACTTTTAATTGATACGGCTAACCGTTTATTTAACACCTTGAAACGTCGATACATTGACTATTTGCATAGACATGGTATGAGTTTAAACCAACCTAGTTTTGAATCTTTGCGCGAGTTTGTAGAACAGGAAATAAAAATGTCTACTTCTGATTATGCTCAGGCATTTTTCAAATCGGAAGATAAAGACAAATCACGTGAGGGTGTGGCTGGTCGTGGCGAGTTTCGCGTTCGCCAAGTGGCTGTGGGCAACTCGAGCAGTAAACAAAGTGACACCGCCTCCGGTCGTAGTAGTGGGGCTGGGTCTTCTGCTCACCCCAAACGTGAATATAAGTCTGGTGATAAGAAGCCTCCTGTTTGTTTTGTCTGTTCGACGGTGGCAGGCATTATCTCGGCGACTGTAAAAGGTTTACCCAGTTTTCGGCAAAAGAAAAACGCCAGGCTGTCATTTCGGCTGGAAGATACCTGAATTGCTTGTCTACTGAACACGTGGACCGACACTGTGTTTGTAGATCCAAGTGCCGAAGTTGTGGGCCGCAGTTAAAGATAAAGCATGCAACTGCCCTTCGTGCCTGTTATGCCGCGGAAACAGTCGGGGCCGCGAACAGGGAGGACAGTGATACCGCACCTCAGTCTGCGCAGGAGAATGATAACATAGAAAAAAACGTTGACGTTCGTAGCGTTAAGGCTAGCTGACGTGGGCACGGTATTACTGCGCGCTATCACCGTCAGAGTGATAAACCAAAATGATGGTCGCTCTACTCTGGCCTATGCGCAGCTTGACACCGCTTCCCAAACGACGCTCATCTTGGACGCCTTGAGGGGGAACATGGGTTGGAAGCTGTCTCGGACCCCTCTATAAAAATTCGTACGCTTGCAGACCAAACTGCAATCTGTTTGGGTAGAACCGTTTTTAGTATGGAGTCTCTTGATAATGGTTATAGATATGGCATCGAAAGTGCTCTAGTTGTACCTTACTGTTCACATGAAGAGATGCGTTGTCCGTGCGACAAATAGCTTTTAAGAATAATAAACTGGAATGTACTTTAACGGACACGTTTGCCGAGCTGTTGGAGAACGGTTGCATTGTGCCAGAGGACGATATCGAAAAACAATTTGCCTGGTATCTTCCTTTTTTCGTTACCAATCCTGCCAAACCAAGGGTGGTCCACGACGGCGCAGCTACGACTGAAGGTATGTCGCTAAATCAGGCTGTTCTTGCAGGTGAGAATTTGCTGAATGGCTTGTTGGATGTTTTAAGGCGTTTTCGAATGGGCAAGTATGCTTGCGCTGCCGACGTAAGCAGGTGTTTTCTTCAGATTAAGCTCCCTCGGAGTCAACAAGATTGGTTTCGTCTAATTTGGTTTGAGGGTAATGAATGACCTTGATGGTGGTAAAATTAAGATCTTCCGCTTTACTCGTCAAGTGTGGGGTGTCAATTCCAGCCCTTATGTTGCATTGCTGGCATTTAAGCGGCTGGTAGAGGAAAACCCGACAGATGCGAGTCCGGTGACTTTAAATGCTGTTAAAGAGAATAGATATATGGACGACGTGTTGTTCGCCAGTAATAATTTATTAGATGCTGTTAATTTTGCTAAAGAGGGAACAGAACTCTTCAAAAATAGGGGCTTTAACTTACGCAAGCGGGCTTCGAATAGTCATGCTAAATCTGTTTTACAACATGTACTTATTTGCGATCAGGCTCCTTCTGTAAGTAAAATTGATATTGGTAATCAGCCTTTGCCCGATTCTTCAGCTTGGGAACTGAGTTGGGACCCAGAGGCGTATGTGTTAAAAATTGGTGGTCAAAAGTTTGCTGAGGCTTCGATCAGACGCGAAATGACAAGCCTATTGGCTAGTCAGTTTGACCCCCTGGCGATAGTTTCTCCACTACTTCTGGGGGAAACTGATTCTGCAAAAGGTTGCAGCGTCGGGCATTGACTGGGATGAGAATTTACCAGTCGACATAAAAGAGCAGTGGAAAAAATGGCTTGAAATTTCAAATTCTCTCGAAGATTATACCATTTCTCGGAACTGCCTTATGACCACAGAAACTGATAGTGAAACTGTCCACCAGCTTAACGGTTTTTGTGACGCTTCAAACTTAGCTTTTTCTTGTGTGATTTTTCTTCGCAGTTTCTGCGCAGGGAAGGCGGAGGTGAACTTTGTGGTTGGGAAATCTAAACTCGTGCTTTCACACAAAATGGATGGATTATTTCCCGCAAGGAAGTATAGGCAGGTAAGTTACTTGGTGACTTAATACTTGAAACCTCTAAAGCTTTGAGTACGTTAAATTACTCTGACCATTGCTGTGAACAGACTCCCAGGTTGTCCTCAAATGGATAGTTAATCCTGATCATTCTTTAGCCCGGTTTGTCCGCCGCCGAGTTGACAGGATTCATCTTGTCGTATCACCGGACTGCTGTAATTGCGTGAACAGCTCACTGAACCCAACAGATGTGAAGACTCGCGAAAGCAGTGTCAGGCAGCCTGATTCGCTTTCCTTGTGGCTTGAAGGACCTCCATTTCTGTTACAAGAACAAGCGACTGTCCAGGCTTCCGGACCGGTAGTGGTTCCCAAAGCTTTGAGTACTGCAGATACTGTTCTTGACCCGGAGGTTGGTGCTTTGGAAAAGCTCATTGACGTTACTCCCACTCTGTATGCTTTGAAAAAACGTTGTGGTTACCTTGTGGCGTTTACAGTGTTTGTCGTAGCAAAAGCTAAAAGAAACACCTTTACAAAACCCAAATTAGATGCTACTTATTTGGATAATGCTGTTATAAAAATTGTAAAGTAAAAGTTACAAGGACACGCTGGTCCTTGTTATACGTTAACTAAGATTTTGGAAAAATTCTGGATTATTCATGGGAACTCCAGTGTCAAATACTACATCGCGGGTTGTGGTAAATGCGCCATATTAAAAGCTGAACCTATTAGGCTGCTAATGGCTGATTTCGTGTAGAGTCACGGTATATAATAAGCTTTTTTTTTGGCAGGGACGAAGTGATTGCAAGGCGAAGGGACTGCTGTTCACCCGTCTTTGCACGCGTTGCTTGCACGTTGAACTGGTGACGAGTCTGGATTTGGATGGTTTTCTTCTCGCTTTCTCGCTTTCAGTCGCTTTACAAATCTTCGCGGTGCAGCCGCCACGATTTACTCGGACAATGCTTCAACCTTTCGCGCTGTTTCAGATAAATTGCCAGCATTGTTGGGATCCACAGAAATTCATAATTCTTTGCGCAAATCTAATATTAACTGGGTTAATATACCCATTATGCACCCAGTCTAGGCGGATGCTGGGAGGTTATGGTAAAATTGCTTAAAAACGCATTAAGTCGGGTTTTGGAACAGACTCGTCGTAAACTCATTTTAATTGAGCTTCAGACATTTTTTTCTGATGCTGCAAGAATTGTAATTGACCGACTTTTGACCACCCCTAGCAATCGTCGTCGTTTGGCGGGGCATCTCTTCCAAGACAGATGAAAGGACCAAGGCCGAGGGTTTATCCTTTTACCACCCTGGCCACCAAACTGCTTGGGTCAGATGCTGACTGTAAGGGACTTCAGCCAGCATCTTGTTTCGTCATCCAAAACCATTAGACCAAACATACCTCGGGGTGCTCGATGTATGGGACACTGTGAGATGATGTGATCTGCGGTTTGTTCACTGGCACCACACTCACAATTCTCTAGAGGAGCGAGACCCCATTTGTACATGGACGAACAGAAACGTCCAACACCAGAACGCAGACGGTTGAGCTTGACCCAGGCTGCCCTGGGCAGACCCATACCCAAGGGTCTGGAGCTAGCCTTGGGAATGAAAGCGTGGAGTGACAATGCGTGCGTTGGCAGAGTACTCCATGTCCCATTTCGTGCTCGTCCACTCGGCTGCACGGACGTCCATCTCAGAAAGACTGTCTAGTAATTTCCGAGCAGCAGGTACAAATGAGCGTCTAGATTTCAATCTCTCCCTACATACGTCCTGTGACTCATGAAACTGGCCATGTAAAATGTGGTCAGGGTCCAGGGAGCTGCGGTTGGCTAGGGAGAGTGTCGCTCCTTGGCGGCGAAGCTCAGCTGGCTGGATGCCTGAAAGAACCGGAAGGTAGACCGATGGAGTGGGACGCAGGCACCCAGTGACAATGCGCAAGGCGTCATTTATTACACTGTCAATAAGCCGTATGTGCACGCTGCGGCACCAGACTGGTGCGCAGTACTCGGCAGTCGAGTAGACCAGAGACAGGGCAACTGTGCGTAATGTCTTAGCGCTAGCACCCCAACCTGTTCCGGCAAGTCGCCTCAACAGTGAGACGCGAGCACATAACTTCTTGCGCAATGCTTCCAGGTGAGGACGATATGTGAGCGATCTGTCCAGTTTGACCCCAAGATAAGTGAAAACTGGACAGAAAGGTAAGATCTTACCGATGTTACAGACCTTAAGCTCACGCTTAGCCTCTCGATTGTGGAGGTGAAAGGCCGCCGTCACCGTTTTAGTGTGGCTGAGCTTCAATCGCCAGGTCTGGAGATATTCCGAGAGTGTAGTCATGTCCTGGCTTAGAGTCCTTTCCAACTCCTTCCATTCTCCAGATGCATGAAGTATCGCCAGGTCGTCGGCATAGGCGAACTTCTTGGAGGTTATGGAGGGGATATCATATGTACAGATGTTGAAAAGGAGGGGGGCCAGGACCGATCCCTGGGGGACGCCATTTCTCAGGCGTCGTAACCTGCTAGGCTTGCTGTCGCCAGTTGTAAGGGTGAAGCTTCTGTTGCGGATCAGCTCCATAATCATACGAACCATGTGCTTGTCCGGCAGAAGCCGCAACAGCTTGCAGGTGAGGCCACGGTGCCAGACAGTGTCATAGGCAGCTGTCAGGTCGATAAAGACGGCACCGGCCTTCTTTTTCGCTTCGAATGCATTCTCAATGCTTTGCGTGAGCAAAGTGACTTGATCCACGGTGGATCTTCCGCGTCGAAAACCCGCCTGTTCCCGTGGGAGCAGAGGGTCAACAAGAGGTTCGACGCGGGCGTAGATAAGTCGCTCGAGAATTTTGTAGGGAACACAGAGCACGGAGATCGGACGATAGCTCCTTGGGTCCTCTACCGGTTTCGAAGGCTTTGGGACCGCTACTACTAGCGCTCTTCTCCAGATCTTAGGAATTTTGAGGTGGTGCAGGCAGGAAGATAGGAAGCCACGTAGCCAAGATTTTAAGCTGGCTCCAGCATGGATTATCAGCTCCGGACAAATGGAATCAGGTCCAGGAGCTTTGCCTGGTTTTAAATGTTGGAGGGCAGCAGCGAACTCCCGATGGGAGAAACTCCAGGAGACATTCGCAGGATGTAATGGATCAGCCCTCCAAAGGTCAGACACTTCCTGTAAAACGAGCCGAGATGAGCGTCGATTCACACCCTCGTATTTCCCGTTTTTAACCAGCTGAGAAGCAATAGCATCAGCTGAAACGGGACATTGACGAGGGGATTGTCGTGACCTACCAGTCAAGTTGTTTATAGTATTCCATGCCAGCCGGCTGGAGTGGGAAAAGTCAATGTTGCGGACCGTCTCTGACCAGCGATTTCTCCGCTTCCCGTCGAGCCTTGTGAGTAGGGCTGTGGCAGCCCTATCCGAATCAGGGCCCCCAGGTGACTGCAGGAAATGCTGATAGAGGTCTTCACACTCCGCATCCCAGCAAGGTATGTGGTTTGATCGTCGACCACGAGGGATGCATTACTTCGCCGCAGTGCTTATTACCTTGCAAAAGCACTGGTAAACCTGATCGATGTTTTGAGATTCAGGTGGCGGTATATTCTTGGCCAGTTTGTTGGTTAGGTTAGAATAGTGGTCCCAGTTGGCCTTGGGGAAGTTCCATCGCTTTACAGGCTTGCTCGGTTTTGGATGAGCAAGTTTGGGTGGACTTATAAGCAATCAGCCCAATGATTTGTCTCCCATTACACCGTCATGTTTTTTGGGGCAACATCTTTCTCTTAACACATCTGTCCATTGCTGTGAATTTTCACGAAAGCTTTTTTTTTCATCCTTTTCGTGAAAAGCACACCTCTTTGTGCTTTTCACGAAAAGGGTGACTTGTGAAGGGATTTTATTTATAATTCGATTCTGGCTGATAAGTTTTGGTTGCCGTGGATGAAGTCATACTTGCCAACCTTTCAGGGCCGTAATAAGTGGATAACACTTCAGACCAACCTTGTTCCTGGACAACTTGTTTTGCTAGGTGATGCGTAAGATATTTCCGGTCGGGGGGCATATAGGCTTGGGAGAATACTTTGTTTACATCCTCATATCCGGCAAAGAAAGGAGGTTGTACGCCGGGCCAGGGTTGCTGTTTTTAGCAACTCTAAATCGGTAGAAATTGAACATGTGCTCCGGGGTTTGTCAAAAATAGCTCCTGCGTGAATTTTTTTTTTGTTTTTTACTTTAGTTATGGTTTGTGTGTTTTAACGTTATGTGCCTTATGTTTATGTCGTTTCTAAATATAATACTACTGCTTCTGTAACTTATGAAATGCGTATACTGCTAAGGCTGATATATAATTGTATTGATGTCAAATTTGTGTTTATTTGAAACTGAATTTTAACGTTTACTTGATATGCTGCTTAAATGTCCATAAAAAATTCTTGCACCGATGGTAATACTGTTCACGTTCATGTTTACGATTTTGATTTTGGACATCTTAGAAAGGAAAACTTACAGAATGTTCTGTTGTGTTACACTATTTAGTGTTTGTGTGGGATTCGTGCTTTCATTTTATATTGTGTTTGTTTGAAATTACCTCTAGATAACTTTCAAATGGGGCCGCTATGTTGTTATCGCACGATCTTTTGTTTTGTCGGCACGTCGGAGAGTCGATTCTTCACTCGCTGTCTTCGCGAGGCTTGTCATGAATAGTTTCCAAATTGGCCATTATGCAACCTCTAATAATCTTGCTTCGCAATCCTTGCACGCTTTTTAGTTTAAGGCACTTAGTTACACGCGATTTTCTTGCACCTTTTTACGCCTTTTTTTATAACGGCTGCTCGTTGTGACTTTTAAGTTGATTCAGTTATACAAGCTTGTAACATTGGACGGCAAGCAGAATTTTAGCGACTCTTGAGTTTTATTTTGGTTAACAAGTTGGTTCGCTGGCGAAAATATTCGCGATTAAACTCCGAATAATTTTTGCTCAGCTGGTATCTTTTTATTTGCTCAATATAATTTATTTGATTCTTTTGGATTGGTTTTCTTTATCAGACCAGTTGAGTGAGGACTTAGAAGCTTCCCCTGGGACAACAAAGGAACCGGCGCTAGGTCCAGAAGAAGTGTGGAATAAGTACAAAGCACTGACTTAGTGTCGAGGTCTTAACATTATGACTAATTGCATACCGCGTAATGTAAACACTACGTAATAACTACTTGTTAGGTACCGGCGTGTTTTATAAAGTTACAGTTAATTTCTTGGAATTACGCTTTTAAACAAGTACTTTTGCATAAGTAATATATCCCTACTGATATAGACGTTTGTTATTTTTTCAATAGTACACGAAGTCACGAACTATATAAACTAAACACTATGTTCAGTACTCGAGTTGAGGGGAGGTGCGGGGGGGATGCCATTTCTCCATAAAACATTTTAGCGTAAATCATTCCCTTACAAGTATAATCACCATTCCTCCCAACGTATGAGTGAAAAGTTGCATCATCACCCATAAGGATTTTTGCAACTCGAGCACAAACATGTCCAATACAAATTCATTCATCAAATGTGAATGTTCCATATTTTAAAGTGTAACGCCAAATTATTGCTTTTCCTTTAGCCACTGTATAATTTAGGTTTCTGAGCAGAATTAAACAGACTAAAAGACTTTACCATATTAGTTCTTAAATTAGAATATTTACAGCGATAACACTAGACAACAAAAAAAAAAAATGTTTTTTTCGAGTGCCATAGATATTTCAACGGTTTTAGGGTAATTTTGGCCGCTGAGTCCAAAAATGACATCCGTTTCTGTGAATTGGCTCTAGTTTTTGAGATGTCGATACTTTTCGTTTTTGACAAGGGAAATATAGTTAACTTTTGCATCTGCTAAATGTGAACACAAATATCAATAACATGCTTACTGGAAATGTCTCTTAGGTAGTATGCATTCCTTAGTCTCTATATCAGGTAGTGTAATATGTCTAATTTTTGATGTAGCATTCAATTACTTCAGTATAGTAAGTTAATGAAAACACTCTTTCGCGATTTATTACTTCAGACTCCATTTTCCATAGAACACGTTATTTAGCTGTGTGAATGTTGTTGTGTGGTATCTTTAGCTTTAGAAGTGATTTCCTCAGCTTTCGGAAAACTGTACATCATCAGACAGTAAACCAGGTGATAGGAGTGCAACAGTAGGCTTATCATTTCTGATAAGCTGCAGTTTCTTTGTGATGCTCACCGCATGCACGTCTGCACTCCTTCAGCTATCATGTCATGGCAGATCATGTCAGTATCTCATTTTGTAGCTATATTTTTGTAAACTAGTAGTTCAAAGATTAATAGCTCTGTAGCCAGAGAAAGGAATATTATCAGTCTAGTTTGAACTCATACTCACGTACCTAAAGTTTGAAAATTATGGAGGGTTTTGCAATTTAAGTAAGAATTGGATTTATCAGTGAAGGTTTGGCCATATGCTTAGATTAGCCACTGATAGCTAAACTGATCGTGACAACCTGTCGCAGTTTAGTACAGTATTTATTCTTTATCACAGATTTACATGTACTTTGGATATTGAATTCTACATATTGATTTAGCTGTGTTCAAGAGCTATGAGTTCATCACGAAGAAGCTGTTGCAATGATCCTGACAAATTTTGTTACATTTGTGGGCAATATACATTCAAAAAACAAAGGAAAGCTATCACTGATTTTGTGAGGAAAGTGTATCTTGCGTATTTTAAAGTGAAGCTTGGTGACCAAGATAAGCCATGGGCACCTCATTTTGTCTGCAAAGCATGTGTAGAAAACTCGAGACAGTGGACTAATGGTACGCTTGCAAGTCTTAGATTTGGTGTACCGATGGTTTGGAGGGAACCAAAAAAACATTTCGATGACTGCTACTTCTGTTTGGTGGACCTAAAAGGATTTTATCGTCACAAGAAAAATTCTTGGAACTACCCCGATTTAGAATCTGCTCGGCTACCTGTGCCTCACTGTGAGGAAGTACCTGTGCCTGAATTTAGTGATTTACCTGACATATCCATGGGGTATAATGAGTTTCATGAAGAGGTAGAAAGCTCTGCAAGTGACAGCGTTGGAAGTGTGTTTGAAAGTAGTTCATCAGTTCCGGAACAATTCAAACAGGAAGAGGTGAGTGATCTTGACAGGGATCTCAACTTCTCCAAAGAAGCAGCAGAAATTCTTGCATCCCGACTCAAAAACAAAACTGCCTTAGAACAGGAGCTTCGATAACATTCTACCGAACAAGAGAAAAAGAATTACTTCCGTACTTTAGGGAGCAAGACGAACTTGTTTACTGCAAAGACATTGAAGGGCTTCTACTAAAAATCAAAGTGCCACAATATAGAGCTCCAGAATGGCGATTATTCACAGACAGTTCAAAGAGAAGCTTAAAATGTGTATGGCTACATAACGGAAACAGGTATGCATCTCTCCCAATTGGCCATTCAACAAAACTAATGGAAGCCTACAGCAACATTAAAACGGTATTACAGAAACTGGATTATGACTCTCACCAATGGTTAATCTGTGTAGACTTAAAAATTATGAATTTTTTGCTTGGCCAGCAAAGCGGCTTTACAAAATATCCATGTTTTATCTGCCTGTGGGACAGCCGAGCGCGTGATGATCATTGGGTGAAAAAAGAATGGCCTCCTAGAGATTCCATGAGAGTTGGTGAAGCTAACGTGATCAACGAACCTTTAGTTGCCAGAGAGAAAATCATCCTTCCACCACTGCTTATCAAACTTGGTTTGATAAAGCAGTTTGTGAAAGCCTTGCCTGTAACTGGGGATTGCTTCAACTATATTTGCAGAGCATTTTCTGCTTTGACCATTCAAAAGCTGAAAGCAGGCATTTTTGATGGTCCTCAGATTCGCAAACTCATAAAAGATCCATGTTTTGTGCAGTCTATGACAGACACGGAGTCCGCTGCTTGGCAATTGTTTGTTTTAATCACACAGAACTTCCTTGGAAACCGAAAAGCTGAAAATTACCAAGAGTTGGTGGAAGGCATGCTTTCCAAGTTCAAAGATTTAGGTGTAAAGATGAATATCAAGATTCTCTATATCTTCAGACATTAGATCGTTTTCCCGCAAACCTCGGTGATCTAAGTGAAGAGCATGGAGAAAGGTTCCACCAGGACATTAAAGTCATGGAAGAGAGGTACCATGGCAGGTGGGATGCTAACATGATGGCTGACTACTGTTGGAGTCTTCAACGTGACGGCTTGGCCGCGTCATATTCCAGGAAGTCTTACGAAAGAAAATTTGTAAACATCGACTAATTTTTTTCTTGATTGATTAATGTACTTTGATAGCTTACTCAATATGTTTTGATCTTTACTGAAAGTAGTGTTTGTGCTTTGACTCAACCAGTTTTTGTATTATAAAAATCTGTTTATTGGTAACATTGCCTAATTTTCTGATTTTTTGCTTGTTTTTCATATTAAACATGGTTTACATACAAAAGACTTTCTGCGATAACGGTTGCTGTCTTTTATGGTATAGCATCAACAATGAAAGAATACTGTGTGGATATGCTTGAGAAGACGGATACAGCCTTATCGAAGTTGTAGCATAAAGAGAATGCCAATGCTAAAATTTGCATATGTTTAGCACTTTTTTGAAACAAAAGTATGGAATATCTCAAAAACTAAAGCCAATTCGGAAAAACCAATGCCATTTTCGGATTCAGCAACATCAAAATACCTTAAAACCATTGAAACTTTCCTGGCACAAAAATGTGTGTTGACCAGAGTAATGATTGCTTGCGACACCGAGCAATGCAAGCTCGATAGTTAAAAAAACTTGCTTATAAACGTAAATTGTTAAAAATATTGAAATATTCCACTGCATTATTTTTCAAACTTTATTAATTGATCGCCGAGGGCTTAAATTGGTAAATATTCAATCCTTTGAGAAATTACTGGCAGTTATTGAAGAGTGTATTTTTTATTAATAGTTGCATATTTATCCTACTATCACGAGAAAGCGTGCAAAGCGCTATAACGAGCTCGCTCAGGAGTTTACGGCCACCTGTGCCAAGATGAGAAAATCCTGCCAAGTGCCTTTCCCGACAGCACAAGTAAACTTGCCGGCTTGTTCGTCAGCCATGTTTCTGTTTTGCTGAAGGTCAAGCAGGGTCAGGGAAGTTGTGAAAGTCATAGGTTTTATCAGACTGGGAATCAAACCCAAGTCTACAGCTCCAGAGGCGGAACCTCTTAGCCTCTTACTGTTGGTTTTGCTTAAAGCTGATGGTTCTGATTGCTGACGTACTACTGTACAAATCACCACACCAATGGTTTGTCTTCACTATGTTGATATTATAGTTGTAGACAGTGAACAACGATGAAAAGTGGTACGTCAGCAATCAGAACCATCAGCTTTAAACAAAACCAACAAAATATTCGATTTGATTTCTAACCATAGATACACACGGGGAAGTAGCTTGATAGACGTAGAAATAGTAAATCCAACTTACGATCAAATCTCAGAATATTTCAAAGACCGTGTAAACGGTTAAACAAAGAACAAAGAACAATGATTTCTATTCGAAAACAGAGGTGTTTGCTTTTGTGATTTTTAATTACTTTATCAGCACGTTGTTTAAACTAACGTGGTACATATTCCAATTCACAAATCAATATGATACAGCCTTATAGTCTGCTTAAATCAGCTAAAAATCTGAATTATACTGTATAATAACTAAAACGAAAAGCCATCTTTTGGCGTCACACTTTGAAAATTAGGAGCATTTACACGAATCAATTGGACATGGTGTTTAGTTTATATAGCTCGCGACTTCGTATATTAAAATTTGCTTTACTGTAGTTGCAAAAATAAAATACGTCTTTGGGCGTACCAGTTGGGATCTACTGTACAACTTTCGCGAAAGTTAGTTAGTTAGTTGCATATTTATCCTCCTATCACGAGAAAGCGATCAATGCGCTATACGAGCTCGCTTAGAAGTTGCCATCCATCTGTCTACCACACCAAGATGGGGGAATCCCGCTAAGTGCCTTTCCCAACGGCACAACAAGTAAACTTGCCGGCTTGTTCTCCACACTGTCCCTTCAATGCTGAGCGTCAAGCAGGGAAGCTGTGAATACCAATTTTAAAGTCATTGGTTTGACCCGACTTGGAATCAAACGCGAGTCTACAGCTCAAGAGACAGACGCTCTATACAACTCGGTCATCTGAGCTGTTAGAAAGTACCGTTTTAAAAGCGTAATCAACTCACTACAGAAGTAACGTTTTAAAAGCGTAATTAAGCCAAAAAGTAACTGTAACCCTTTAAAAGATACCTAGCAAGTAGTTATTATGTAGTGTTTACATTACCCGGTATGCAATTAGTTATAATAAACACTTTTTCGATTTTAGTGGTTTTAAATTGACTTATAATTCCACTACAACGTTAAAAACATTAAAATATTACTGCTAAACAGTTCTTTTGCTGCTGTTTCTAGCTATTGCCAGACCATTCAGTTCTAGCTAGCACGCGCACAGTTCGGACGTGTTTCTGATTGAGCGGAAATCAAAATTTCAGTTAACACAGGAATATAACAAATGAGTGGTTCCAAAAAGAAAGATAACAAAAGCTACAATAAAGTAAGCCAGGATTCGTTTAATGAAAATGACAGAAGGCAATTAAATGACATACTTAACACCGTGAAAAATTTTGCTGACAAAATTCAAGAGTTAAGAAAGGAACTTGATGTTGTAAAAATGGAAAACCATCTGCTAAAACAAGCAGCAAATTTCAGTTATTCAAGAGCGATGATCTAGAACAGTATGGTTGACGAGAAAATATACGTATTCATGCCGTTCCTAAGCAATTGGATAACCATGATGACGGAGAAAAAATTGCATTCGAAATGGCTCAGGCGCTACATATTAACCTAAAAGACTGTGACATTCAGCGCGCTCACCGATTAGGCGCAAAGAAGAAATCATTGAACGCCAAACCCAGACCCATCATTGTGCGCTTTACATCATATAAAAAACGAAACGAAGTATTATTTGCTAAAAAAGGGCAGAAGGATATGAATTCTGGGAGTCTGAAATCTGCGTATATAACCGAAGACCTAACCCCGTTACGTGCCAAACTACTTCGCTACATTAAAGAGGAATGTAAAGACAAATTCGTAATGTGCCACACCTACAGCGGAAAAATACGAGCGAAAAAAAGTGCCAAAGAAATGGGAAAATTGCCGGATAACTATGAAAAAGATGAAGGCGTTGGAAACTGGATCACATTTACCTCACCTGAGGACTTCTTCAAACATGGTATTGATATTAAATTTGATAAACTAGGTTACAAACCGCTGCTTTTTAATAAGTATGATAGCGAAACTGGCACTGAGGGTAACCGCTAGATGCAAGATTGAAATTTATTTGCTTTACTAAATTTTCTTTTTTGTCTTTTCTTATTTGTAATAACAAAAATGGATTCTACTCATGACCAAAGATTGCAGTTTAGATTATTACCAATTATCTCGTGACGCTTGCAAGCACTGCCTCTGCTCAAAATGTAGCAAATCCAATGATTGTAATTGTTGCATGACTCATCATGCAAAGCTTGCATCTGCTTGTGCATTGCCGATTAGCCAGACAGTCGCTACTGATAAACATGCAAACTTCGACGCTGACCATCGGTGTTCTCAAAGTGTAATTGGAAACAGTATCGAATGCAACAGTTTTAGTCACCTTGAAAGCAATGATACGGTGACTGATTTAATTGGTGGCTTACCTTGCGTTATCGAAACTGAAATTAATGATGTGCTGTTCAGTAATTGCGAATATTATGACACATCTGAACTAAATAACAAAATTAAAAGTAGAAAGTTGAAAGATTTATTTATGATTCATATAAACATCCGAAGCTTGCAAAAGAATTTCGATGCCCTCCATACTTTTTTACCTAATTTATACAAAATGCCTGACATTATTGCTCTAACAGACACCAAATTAAAGCGCGATAGTATTTTAAGTAATGTTCAAATACAGGGCTATAATTTTATACATACTGCTAGCACTAGTTGCGCTGGTGGAGTTGGGTTTTACGTCAAAAGTGAAATTAATTATGATTTAAAACGTGATATAAATATTAACTTGGCTACGGTTGAAAATATGTGGATTAAAATAAAAACCAACCATAAGCTAGCTCCTGGTTATCAGAGTGGTTTAACGTCATCCTGTAAAAAATGCCGATGTAGTAGAAAAGTTTGGTTATGAATTGCAAGACGCAATTGGTACTTTAAATGATAAAAATTCACAATTCTATATCCTTGGTGATTTTAATTTAAACTTAAAAAACATAAGCAATGATACCACTATTCGGGGTTACGCTAACAGCCTAATTAGTTCCGGTATCAAGTGCGTCATTGATAAACCTACTCGTGTCACGCTGTCTTCAAAAACGCTGATTGATCATATATACACTAACTGTGTCCAACATGAATTACTTTGTGGAATAGCATTGTGTGACTTATCTGATCACTACCCTATTTTTGCAATCGTTTCTGCGCAACCTCAAAAGAAAAAAGCTAATAGTATTACGTATATACGAAATATGATGGGATTTCAAATTGAAGATTTTCTCGAAGACCTAACTGAAAGACTAAAATTTATTAGTGATTCCAAAAAGGATCCAATGGATAAACAATTTGAGGAATTCATCCATGTTTTTGCTTCTGTTGTTTCTACACACGCCCCACTAAAAAAAGCAAGTAGAAAGGAAAGAAAAATGAAAATGAAACCGTGGTTGACCCAAAGTCTAATTCGTTCAATTCAACGAAAGAATAATCTATTTGCCCGTTTTCATAAAAACAGAAATGAACAGCTATTCAAGGAATATAAAAAGTATCGAAATATATTGAATCGGACAATTGAGCGTGCCAAACGTAATTATTACAATGAAAGGGTTGCATTAAACAAGAATGATCCTAATCAGTTATGGAAAACGATTAATGATATAGCTAATATGAAGTCACGCAGTGACATCACCCCAGGTAACTTGTTGAATGATGATGGTAAAATTGCCTCAGAGCCATCAACAATAGCGGAAACACTTAACAACTTTTTTGCAAACGTTGGAAAAAACATGGCGGAAAAGATACCCGCTGTCGAGTCAACTAATCCAACTCCCTGGCCAACATCGAGCATAAACAATTCATTGTATTTATCACCCTCAACTCCTGATGAAGTAAGTTCTGTCATCGATTCTCTTAATAACAAAAAAGCCGTAAGGGTTCATGATGTAGAAACTAAATTTGTTAAATTTGCTAAAACTATTATTTCGCCTAGAATTAGCAATTTATTCAATGCGTGCATTACTAAAGGGATATATCTTACGAGTTTTAAAGTTGCGGAAATAAAGCCAATTTGTAAACGTGGGGACCCAAATAAAGCTACCAATTACAGGCCTATATCACTGCTTTCAAATTTTGATAAAATATTTGAAAAATTGCTTTACAACAGGTTGATATCGTACATAGAAAAAATTGAGCTCTTCAATGAACGCCAATTTGGATTTCGGAAAAATTATTCAACCACTATGCCTATTAGCAATATACATGACAAATTGGTTAAAAGCATAGATCAAAATTTGTATAGTTGTTGCGTATTTGTGGACTTATCCAAAGCATTCGATACTGTGGACCATGAAATCTTACTCAAAAAGATGCATCATTTTTTTGGTATTCGAGGTAAAACTCAAGAACTCTTTCGCAGCTACTTAAGTGACAGATATCAATATACAAAAGTAAGTACCAGTATTTCGAGCAACTCCAGAATATCATGTGGTGTGCCACAAGGGTCTTGTCTTGGTCCTATACTCTTTTTAATGTATATAAACGATATACCCAACTGTTCAAAATTCGATATATCACTATTCGCTGATGACACTTACTTAATGCTTTCAGAAACCAATTTAAAAGAGTTAGAAAGTAGAGTCAATGAAGAATTAAAGAATTTAAATGAATGGTTTTGTCGCAATAAATTATCTGTTAATTATTCTAAAACTAAGTTTATGATCATTAATAAAATACCTCATAAATCAATTGATGAACCATTCAAGATTGCACTGAATGGAGCAGTATTAGAAAGGACAGAATCAGTAAAATACTTAGGGGTTTTCATTGATGAAAAATTAAATTGGTCCGTTCATACCAACCACTTATCATTACAGCTAGCAAAACTCACAGGCATCTTTTTTCGTTTGCGTAACTATGTGAGCAAAGAAACTCTTTATATGATTTACTACAGTCTCGTCTATAGCAGAATACAATACAGTATTATTGCTTGGGGATGCGCTGCAAAAAAATATATGGCTAAACTGAGGGTAAGATTAAACAACATTATAAGAGCAATTACATTTAGTAAATCGTTTAGCTCCATGTCCGCACAGTATAAAAACCTTAATATTCTAAAGTTAGAAGATATATACAAGCTTGAACTGGCCAAACTTATGTATCAAATTAATTACAAAAAAGTGCCAAAAATATTAGTTGACTTATTTACCAGTACAACTAAACTTCATCATTATGAAACAAGACGTACCAGAAGTTCTAATTTTTTCTTACCTCGCGTTAATAAAACAATTGCTCAAAATCAACTGGCCTTCAAAGGATCTGTTTTATGGCAATCAATTAATTCAGAACTAAAGGAACTACACTGGCACTCTTTTAAAAAAAGTTATAAAAAGCTTTTGATTGATCTATACTAAAGCAGCACCGTAAATTGGTATGAACGGATCAGTCTTTCTGATAAAACGTCGATATAATTTACACTGCAATCTGATACAATACTCCTATGTGTTCAACTCATTTCATCTATGTGTCGCTTATCCTGCAATATTTGATATTTCACTGATGTGCTTGTTAGGAAATCTACTGTCGTTCCTTGCCTCAATGAAAATTCACTGTCATTCCTGAAATTATAAGAGTGTAATAAGTTGAATGTATTTCTCTGTACATAAATATTATTTTCGTGTCATTATAGTGTTGTTTTCTTGTGTTTTGTGTGTGTTGAAATTGTACCGCCATTAATTACTGTTTTTTCTTTTCTCGCTGTGTTTAACTGTGCTTTGCTAAGTCAGAGAGCACCTTGACTTTGATAACCGTTTGGTTCTTCGGTGCTCCCTGCCTTCAAATCGAAATGTAATGTAATATGAGATTAAGTTCTGCAGCGCCGGTATAATGATTTGAAGGAAATCAATAAATTTACTTACTTACTTACTTACTTACATGGCGCGCCGTTTGGAAAATTATTATATATTTTGTAACACATGTTTTTACAGTCAATTTAGAGAAAAAAATGTCAAGTTTGTCCTACTAAAAGAGATGAATTTGTCTGATCACACAAGTCGGAAATTTCCGATCTATAAGTTGGAAATTTCCGACTTATTTTGCGCGTGTATTTTGGCTGAACTTAAAGTACAATTTGCCTGATATACAAGTCGGAAATTTCCGACATATAAGTTGGACATTTTTTGCGCTTAATTGACTGAAAAAACATGTGTTGCGAAACATATAATATTTTTCCAAACGGCGCGCCATACCAGACACGCACTCACGCAAAGTAAAGGGGGGTAAGGAAGGTGTGGGAAAATATTAGGGAAAGGTGTGGAAAAATATCGTGGGGGTAGAGGGAGATGTGGTGGGTGTGATAAAGTGTTGGGGGAGGTGTAAGAAAGTGTTGTGAGGGGCCTAGAAAAATGTGTTAGGGTGTAGGGAGAGGTGTTGGGAAAGGTGTGGGGGAGGTAAGAGGAGATGTGGGGGGTGTGGGGAAGCGTTTAGGGAGGTGTGTAAAAATGCGTTGGGGTGCGGGGGAAATTAGGGAAGAGGTTTGGGGGGCCTGAGAAAGCATTGGGGTAAGTGTAGAAAAGTGTGTTGGGGTGTGGGGAAAAGTGACAGTAGGTGTGGGAAATTGTGTTGGGTGGTGGGGAGGTGAGAGAAAGCGTGTTGTGGGAGAAGTAGATGGAGATGTGGGGAAATGTTGGGAAGGTGTGAAACAGTGTTTTGGGGTGTGGGGAAAGGTGAGGGAAGATGTGGGAAAGTGTGTTGGGGTGTGGGGAAGTGTGAGGAAGTGTTGGAGGAAGTGTGAAAAGTAGGGTGTGGTGAAAAATAAAATTTTTGAATTTTGAAAAGTGATATTTACATTTGTCTTCAAATATGGAGCAATTAACACTGGAACTAATTTTAACTTGGTGCACCCTCTAGTGGCCGTGCACAACTGCTCAGTGATAAAAAATTGCGAATTTGGCCATATCTCAAAAACCAGTTGAGCTAGCAAGCTCGTTTTGGGCTCAAAGATGCAGAACTAGCACCTTCCTATCTGCTCTAAGAGGAACTTTTTTTCTAAACTGACCAGAAAAAAAGTTGTAGCCAAAAAACATCTTTTTTGATGAAAATCATGCATTTGCACATACGCAATAGTTCATCTTCGCAGTTTGTAAGACTTTTAAGAGTTAAAATAATTACTAAGTTAGTTTTAGTTGGTCTAATATATTACCTAGTGCTAGCAATACTTCAAAAAAAAAAATCAAATCTATATTATCTATATTATACTCGCGGTATTACGCCGAAGCGCGTAACGAATGGCAGAACCACTTCCACAACTTAGCGCCCGGACAACGCAGCTTCAAAGTTCGAAGAAATATTGCCGCGGTGGCAAGTCGCTAATGACACTACGTTCGATTTGACCGGCCCAGGGCACGAACCCCAGACCTCCCGCATCGAAAGCGCGATGTCTTACCGACTGAGTCAACCGGCCGGTATCTTGTAAAATATTTTTCATAAGTGTAAAGGTAACATTCAGTTAAAGCTTTTAAACAAGTTTTTGTTTTTAGGTTTTTAAGTATTTCAAGCATTTTATTAGAAGCTTTGGTGTTAAATTAGTTGTGGCAAGCCAAGATTACTTACTATTATTAAGAAAGCAATGTCGACAAGGAAAAGAGCTTTTACTGATACTGTTATGAAAAAGTTGCCCTGTGGAGAAGTTTTTGAAGCTTCTAACTCTTTTCCTCCAGGAGGATCACCGACAAAAAGACAAGTAATTGAGCGAATGCTGTTTTTTCTGAATTTAGAACATTGAGTGTTGCAAGAAAAGATGCCGGAAGAACTGCACGACAGATGGGTCTCGTGCAATGTTTATCCACAGCATTATTATACCATTGCAATTAGAATACAAGATACAATGGCAACTTTCAGCAAAATCACTCGATATCCAAAAAAGAATTCGTAGCCATACAAAAAATGAAATCTTCATTTTTACAGGATATAGATAATCTATTCGATATTTACTGTGTTGATGAACAGCAAAGAAGACAAATGGAAATACGACACTGCTTGCGAATGGCAACAGAAGATCATGCATTTTATGAAGACCAAAAATCTGTGCGTAAACGTAGGTGTGCAGATGAAGTCATTCCGTAGACACAATCAGACTTAAGGTTTAACCTAACGCCCAAAAACATTCTGTTCCAGGAGTATCCACACATTCTTCACTGAGTTCAGAACAATGCTCCTCCTTTGTTTTTGAGATTGGTTCTGATGGAAATAGTTCTACATCACAGATGTCACAGTCATCTGAGGAATCAACTTTTGCACCACAATAGAGAGCCAACTTAGTCAGAAAACATCACAAAATCGTCAAAGATGAACCAACTTGGCCAGAATGTGTGAGAGATATCAGCTATCAGACAGAGCCGGAGCTGCTGTTGCCACCAGTACATTGCAAGATGTAGGAATGATCACAGATGATGACAGATCGTTAGTAACTGATCCAAGTAAATGGGAAGAGAAGGGGAAAGGTGCAGAGAAAATATTTGTCGTGAAGAACTTTTTAATTTTAAACATATTACTGGATTATACTTTGATGGAAGAAAAAATGCAACCCAAGTTATGTTAGAAGGTCCAAATGGAAAAAATTACAGATCTATTGAGGTTGAAGAGCATTATGTACTGGTAGGCGAACCTGGGATATACTATCTCACACATTTAACCTCAAGTGATGGTAAAGCTCGCATATTAGCTCAAAAAATATTTGAGTTTATATCAGAAACAGAACTGAGTGAAAAGCTTACCATCATTCGTACTGATGTGACAGCATTAATGATTGGTCGATTCAAAGGGGCTATAAGTTCTTTGAAAAAATTAATTAAAAATCTACTGCACTCTTCAATCTCTGCCTTCTGCACACCAATAAACTTCCTCTTCGACACGTTTTTATGGAACTTGATGGCACAACTTGCAGCCCTGATAGCTTTGCTGGACCTATAGGAAAACAACTAGACGGATGTGACTCAGAGTGGCCAATTGCTAACTTCAAAAAGATCTCCAACGTGCATTTTCCCGACATTTCACAGGCAGTGGGCAGTGGTTGACCAGCTAAGTAGCGATCAGCATTATGCATACAGAAGTTGCAAGTCTGTGGTGGTGGGTACAGGAGATGAAGATCTTCAATATCTGGAAGTAGGCCCGATTGTTCATTCAAGATGGTTGACACTTGCTTGCAGAATTTTGAGGCTGTTTGTTTTAACAAAGAGTCCTTCAGCAAACCTTGAAGCAATTGCTAGGTTTTGCATTATTGTGTATTTTCCAACTTGGTTTGAAATCAAAAATCAGAGTCAAATAACTCGGGGTGCAAAAAATTTCTTTAACCTGGTCCATCGCATACATCATTTTTCACACAGCAAAAGTCGATCAATAGCACTTAAGGTTGTGCAAAGAAACACTTTTTTTGCACATCCAGAAAATGTTCTTTTGGGCGTGCTGGGAGACGAAAATGAAAAAATAAAAAGATTGGCAGTTAACAAAATTGGCATTGAACAAAATCGAAGGTTTGCTAGGAAAATTTTTGCAACACAACATTCCAATCAACAACTTTAAAGGAGGCTACATTGGGTACAGTCAAGATGAAGAACAAGTTGAAAATTCAGAAAATATCAGTTTTTTTGAAATTCCAATAATCAATGTCAATGCAAGATCTTTTTATCAAATTGTTAACCTGAATGGAGCTGAGGTGAAACAACCTCCAGCAATCAGGCACCTCAGTGACTTGAAAATAAAAGCCATTCAAAAGGACCCTCTGAAACTCAATCATCCATGCCACAGCCAGCATGTAGCAAGGCATGTAAAATTGGTAACACAGGCATCAGCACAAGCGTGTGGCATTGATCGCCGCAATGGAGTAATTCGGCAAAAATTGAGGTCTGGACAGATTATGAAAAAATTTCGTACAAAGCATGATTTTGCCATGTGACTGGATATTGTATTTATGAAGACAGAGGTTGCAACTGACAGTGATTGATTCGCCGCCACTTGATAGTATATATTGCTCTACAACGTTCTTAAGATTTCTTAAAATGGTTAAGTTAAGAATAATGACTCTTTATTCTTTGCCTTTGCTAACATATGTTAGTGAGAATTATATTGATATCATTCAAGCAGAGTACTGTATGTGTGCTTACATACAGGGTGACCCAAAAAAAAGGGCCCCAATTCTAATTATTCCAAATACACGGGGCCCGTTTTTTTTTTGGGTTACCCTGTATGTCTGTTTTCATTTCGGTACATGTATTGCGTGTATAAAATTCGTCAAATGCCACATCCTCATTCTACATAATTATACACAGCTGCACGCAAGTATTGCTAGCACTAGGTAATATATTAGACCAACTAAAACTAACTTAGTAATTATTTTAACTCTTAAAAGTCTTACAAACTGCGAAGATGAACTATTGCGAATGTGCAAATGCATGATTTTCATCAAAAAAGATGTTTTTTGGCTACAACTTTTTTTCTGGTCAGTTTAGAAAAAAAGTTCCTCTTAGAGCAGATAGGAAGGTGCTAGTTCTGCATCTTTGAGCCCAAAACGAGTGTGACGGTGAGATATTGCTTATTGCCTTCATTTCGTCTTCATAGCTGCTTCGCTTTGACGTACTAGCCTTTGTGACGCAACACCGGTAGCATTGTGTGTTGAAAATCTTCTTTCTGCGTTGCATTTTAGTTAATTCAGAGAGCAGGCTGGCAGCTAGTCTTAAAAGCCCTTTGTACTGTGTTAATGGGTTGTTAGTGTGAGCGTTGTTGTAACATTGATCGTTGAGTATGCAGAGTAGGCTATGCAGTTTCGTGAGTTGGAGGCGCTCATTTTATGTCGCATTGATGCCGAGCGATTCTGTAGCAATTGTTATTGCCTTAACCTGTTAGTCTAGCTAGTTAGCGACATTTCAGATTTGACCTGACTGGCATAACTGGTTTGGGTCCGGTACTGTAGTATTTACTTAGGCTTAAAATTGTGTTTTCATATTTCTCCTTGCTTATCTTTTGCAGGATAACGCACGAGTTGTATTTTAACGTTTCTTAAGTTCGAACGTTTTCGAGGTAGTTCTTTGGTTCCGTGCGAATTTAAGTTAACTAACGCGCTGTGCCTGACTGACTCGGGGCCGCAATAAACTTCGAGGTTGTATGATTGTGGTTGAGGTGCAGACTCAGGTACGAGTAGCGTCGGGCGTTAAAGCAATAGTCGTTCAAGCTGCAGACAGAGTGGAACCCCTTGACTCTGCATGCACCAACGAGCTTGCTAGCTCAACTGGTTTTTGAGATATGGCCAAATTCGCAATTTTTTATCACTGAGCAGTTGTGCACGGCCCCTTAAGGGTACACCAAGATAAAATTAATTCCAATGTTAATTGCTCCATATTTGGAGACAAATATAAATATCACTTTTCAAAATTCAAAAATTTTATTTTTCACCGCACCCTAGTGGGAAGGTGTGTTGAGATGTGATGTGATGAGAGATGTGGGGGTTGTGGGAAAATGTTGATGGAGATGTGAGAAAGTGTTGTGAGGGGTCTAGGAAATGTGTTGGAGTGTGGGGTCAGGTGTGGGAAGTGTTAGGAAAGGTGTGAGAAAGTGTGTTAGGGTGTGGAGAAGGTGAGGGGAGGTGCAGGGAAGTGTTGAGGGAGGTGTTGGAAAGTGTGTTGGGATGTGGGGGAGGTAAGAGGAGGTGTGGGGAAGGTGTGGGAAAGTGTGTTGGGCTGTGGGGGAGATGTGGGTGTGGATAAGTGTTGGGAGAGGTGTAAGAAAGTGTGCTAGGGGAGGTGTGAAAAAGTGCTTTGGGTTGTGGGGAAAGGTGAAGGGAGGTGTAGAGAAGTGTGGAAAAGCGTTTTGAGGTGTGGGGAAAGACGAAGAGATGTGTGGGGATGTGAGAAAGTGTTAGCTGTTGGGGAAGGTGTGGGAAAGTGTGCTTGGGTGTAGAGGAGGTAGGGGGATCGGATGTTGGGAGAGATGTGAGAAAGTGTGTTGGGGTGTGGGGGAGCTGTAAGGAAAGTGTGGGGGTGTGGAAAATTGTTGGGTGAGGTGTGGAAAAGTGTGTTGGAATGGGGGGAGATATGTGGGAAAGTGTGTTGGGGTGTGGGAGAGATGTGGGGAAGTATTGAAGAAGGTTTGTTGGGGTATTCCATGCCTCCCTTCACACTTCCCCACATCTTCTTTTAATTTCCCATACCCCAACACACTTTCTCACACCTTTTCCAACACTCTTCCACGCCTCTTCTTATCTCACCCCACACCCTAGCACAGTTCTTTACACCTCTCCCCACACCATCCAAACCTTTCACCACACTTTAACACACTTAGCCACACTCTTCACATTCACCCCATACACTTTCTCACACCTCTCCTAACACTTTCCCACACCCCAAACATCTCCCCCTACTTCACCCACATCCCAACACACTTTTCACACCTCTTCCAACGCTTCCAGACACCCCCCGACTTTTTCCTTACTTTTTCTACATCCCAACACACTTTCCCACACATTACTGATTACTTTTCCACACCTCTCACACCTCTTCCCACATCTCCCCTGTACCTCAACACACTTTTCCACACTTCTCCCCAACACTTCCCCACACCTCTTCCCCTACTCTCCCACACCCCAACACACTTTGCCACCCCTTACCCAACTCTTTCCCACACCCCCACAGATTTCTCATCTATCCTTACTTTCCCCACATTCCAACACACTTTCCCACACCTCTCCCCAACACTTCCCCACACCTCTCTCCACATTTCTTCTTACCCCCCCCCCCCCATATTCTTCTTCAGTATTTGGTGGAAACGCGGCAACGCTTTAGCTCAAAACTTTGAGCGCATGACCTCCATATTGTGCTCACTTTTCAATGTAAGCCATGCGCTCATTTTGGAGCTCAAGCGCTCAAAATTTTGAGCTCATGTGTTCTAAAATTTGAGCTCATTTTTCGTTTCACCTCGTCTCCAATTCTCTCTGCGATAGCTATGATACTGTAGCAAGCCATATGGACTTGAGTACAGCATTGACTTTGTCAACCTACGTTTCCCGCTTTTTGTTTCGTCACAATCTGACAGTCTCATCAATGAATATCACGAAACTCACGGCTAATTTTCCAACATATTCATATGAACAAAGAGGAAATGTCATTCATGTCTTGCGCTGCGTTTTTTGGCTAATTTATGCAATAATTTGTCTTCTATAATTTATAGGAAATTTCCTATGTGTTTTGCGCTGCGTTTTTTGGCTAATATTAGCAATAATTTGTCTTATATAAAATTATTATATAGGAAATTTCCTATACGTTTTGCACAGCATTTTTTGGCTAATTTGAGCTATAATTTGTCTTATATATTGTATAGGAAATTTCCTATAGGTATATGTTGTACGCTGCATGTTTTGGTTAATTTATGCAATAATTAGTCTTATATATTGTATAAAAAATTTCCTATATGTTTTGCGCAGCATTTTTTGGCTAATTTGAGCAATAATTTGTCGTACGAGGGGTATTCAAAAAGTAATGCCCCCAACTTCATTAAGTACGAACAAATTACAATAGTAGCATATATTTTATACCAAAAATATAGATGCAAGTGTGAGGATTACATTTTTACTTCTCCACGTAGTCTACGCCTCTCGCAAGAGTTGCAGTCCATCTGTGAAGGAGGGCATGTATACCAGTGTTGTAGCACTCAACCGGTTGATGCCTAAGCCAATTCAAAACAGCAATTTTCACTTCATTGGCACTGCCATATCGGTTGCCCCGGAGTCCTTGTTTCATTGGACCAAAGAGGTGGTAGTCTGACGGTTCCAAATCAGGAGAATATGGCGGATGTGGTATCACAGTCCATTCAACTGAGGTGATGGCCTCCATTGTCCTGATGCGCGTGTGAGAACGTACTCTGTCATGTAGTAGGAGCACATTTGACATGTCCAAGTTGGACCGAACGCGTCGAATTTTTGCTCTGAGCTTCCGAAGAGTCTCAGTGCATACCTTAGAGTTGATGGTTTCCCCTTTCCGCCAAAATTTCACAAGTTTTGTTGTAAGAATTGATTGACAGATGTGGTTAACCACTACGTGACTTATCGGCTATGCTGACTTGCCCCCCTCTTCACAGTCTTCAATACTTTTTTAAAATCGCTGTATCCATCTATTTACATTACTATAGTCTATGGTGTTATCCTAGTAGACATTTTTCAGCCGGTTGTAAATCCTCGGAGGGGTTTCTCCCTCTGCAACAAAAAATTCGAGTACAAGCTTTGCTTCTGACGAAATTCAAGCTTTAAAAATCCGAAAATAAATAAAAAAACTTAAAACGATCGCAAAAAGGTGTATCCTATCATGTTTGTGCCAAATATAAACAAGATTGGTAAAATCCTGTACGAGCAATGCACAAAAGTGCATTTCTTTTTGAATGCTCCTCGTATATAATATATAGGAAAATGCCTATATATTTTGCGTCAGTGTTTTTGGCTGTTTTAAACCCCTTATTTGTCCTATCTACATGTAGGAAATTTCCTATATCATATATTGGAGAAAATGTAGCATAATTAGCCGAAAAAACACGTGAAAACCTAAATTATTTTTTTTCAAACGGCGCCCCATTAACTACACTTACAAAATAAATGGGAAATTTCCTGATATGTATCAGGAATTTACGTCTTATTATGTCCGACAAATAGAGCAAAACAAGACGCGTCAAGTAAGTCGAAAATTTTCGACATGGTTCATCGTGAACCAAGTTGGAAATCTAGAACAAAAATGTCACATGACTTTCTTGAGACCATTCTATATTGTATAAAGAGAACAATAAGCAACAATGGAAAGAAAACTGGTTAAAAAAAACATCGCACCCTATATTTTCTATTGTAAAAACTCTTGAAAGTGTTACAAAAAAGTTCATACTGTAGCTTTAGTTACGCTTGTTGGACATTAAAAATTTAAACTGTATTGTGAAGTTCTTGATTTCAGCTATTTTGTTTAAAAAATATTTCAAGAAAATTGGTTGTGTTTTAGGCACTTTACGTGGTAAATAATTTGGACATAGATATTAATTTTTGAAACAGAAACAATTTACACAATCGATTTCTTGCGAAAAAAATTGAAGGGCTTGGAAAACCTCGACCAAATCATACTGCAGTGAATGTTATGCAGTCTAATTTTTCAATGAAATTTAAATTTTTGTGATGGAACCTATTTGGTTTGAATCAATGATAACTTTTTGCAAGCCTACACTTAAATTAATGCTTTAAAACAGCAAAAAATGCTGTCAGCATAAAAACCGCAAAAATTATGTCTATGTCCAAATTAATTACCTTGTTAAGTGTTTAAGCCAAAAGCACCACCAATTTTCTTAAAATTTGTTTTAAACGTCGTCGTCGTTTGGCGGGGCATCTCTTCCAAGACAGATGGAAGGACCAAGGCCGAGGGTTTATCCTTTTACCACCCTGGCCACCAAACTGCTTGGGTCAGATGCTGACTGTAAGGGACTTCAGCCAGCATCTTGTTTCGTCATCCAAAACCATTAGACCAAACATACCTCGGGGTGCTCGATGTATGGGACACTGTGAGATGATGTGATCTGCGGTTTGTTCACTGGCACCACACTCACAATCCGCTAGAGGAGCGAGACCCCATTCGTACATGGACGAACAGAAACGTCCAACACCAGAACGCAGACGGTTGAGCTTGACCCAGGCTGCCCTGGGCAGACCCATACCCAAGGGTCTGGAGCTAGCCTTGGGAATGAAAGCGTGGAGTGACAATGCGTTGGCAGAGTACTCCATGTCCCATTTCGTGTTCGTCCACTCGGCTGCACGGACGTCCATCTCAGAAAGACTGTCTAGTAATTTCCGAGCAGCAGGTACAAATGAGCGTCTAGATTTCAATCTCTCCCTACATATGTCCTGTGACTCATGAAACTGGCCATGTAAAATGTGGTCAGGGTCCAGGGAGCTGCGGTTGGCTAGGGAGAGTGTCGCTCCTTGGCGGCGAAGCTCAGCTGGCTGGATGCCTGAAAGAACCGGAAGGTAGACCGATGGAGTGGGACGCAGGCACCCAGTGCAATGCGCAAGGCGTCATTTATTACACTGTCGATAAGCCGTATGTGCACGCTGCGGCACCAGACTGGTGCGCAGTACTCGGCAGTCGAGTAGACCAGAGACAGGGCAGCTGTGCGTAATGTCTTAGCGCTAGCACCCCAAACTGTTCCAGCAAGTCGCCTCAACAGTGAGACGCGAGCACTTAACTTCTTGCGCAATGCTTCCAGGTGAGGACGATATGTGAGCGATCTGTCCAGTTTGACCCCAAGATAAGTAGGAACTGGACAGAAAGGTAAGGTCTTACCGATGTTACAGACCTTAAGCTCACGCTTAGCCTCTCGATTGTGGAGGTGAAAGGCCGCCGTCACCGTTTTAGTGTGGCTGAGCTTCAATCGCCAGGTCTGGAGATATTCCGAGAGTGTAGTCATGTCCTGGCTTAGAGTCCTTTCCAACTCCTTCCATTCTCCAGATGTATGAAGTATCGCCAGGTCGTCGGCATAGGCGAACTTCTTGGAGGTTATGGAGGGGATATCATATGTATAGGTGTTAAAAAGGAGGGGGACCAGGACCGATCCCTGGAGGACGCCATTTCTCAGGCGTCGTAACTTGCTAGGCTTGCTGTCGCCAGTTGCAAGGGTGAAGCTTCTGTTGCGGATCAGCTCCATAATCATACGAACCATGTGCTTGTCCGGCAGAAGCCGCAACAGCTTGCAGGTGAGGCCACGGTGCCAGACAGTGTCATAGGCAGCTGTCAGGTCGATGAAGACGGCACCGGCCTTCTTTTTCGCTTCGAATGCATTCTTAATGCTTTGCGTGAGCAAAGTGACTTGATCCACGGTGGATCTTCCGCGTCGAAAACCCGCCTGTTCCCGTGGGAGCAGAGGGTCAACAAGAGGTTCGACGCGGGCGTAAATAAGTCGCCCGAGAATTTTGTAGGGAACACAGAGCAAGGAGATCGGACGATAGCTCTTTGGGTCCTCTGCCGGTTTCGAAGGCTTTGGGACCGCTACTACTAGCGCTCTTCTCCAGATCTTAGGAATTTTGAGGTGGTGCAGGCAGGAAGATAGGAAGCCACGTAGCCAAGATTTTAAGCCGGCTCCAGCATGGAATTATTAGCTCCGGACAAATGGAATCAGGTCCAGGAGCTTTGCCTGGTTTTAAATGTTGGAGGGCAGCAGCGAACTCCCGATGGGAAAAACTCCCGGAGACATTCGCAGGATGTAATGGATCAGCCCTCCAAAGGTCAGACACTTCCTGTAAAACGAGCCGAGATGAGCGTCGATTCACACCCTCGTATTTCCCGTTTTTAACCAGCTGAGAAGCAATAGCATCAGCTGAAACGGGACATTGACGAGGGGATTGTCGTGACCTACCAGTCAAGTTGTTTATAGTATTCCATGCCAGCCGGCTGGAGTGCGAAAAGTCAATGTTGCGGACCGTCTCTGACCAGCGATTTCTCCGCTTCCCGTCGAGCCTTGTGAGTAGGGCTGTGGCAGCCCTATCCGAATCAGGGCCCCCAGGTGACTGCAGGAAATGCTGATAGAAGTCTTCACACTCCGCATCCCAGCAAGGTATGTGGTTTGATCGTCGACCACGAGGGATGCATTACTTCGCCGCAGTGCTTATTACCTTGCAAAAGCACTGGTAAACCTGATCGATGATCTGAGTTTCAGGTGGCGGTATACTCTTGGCCAGTTTGTTGGTTAGGTTAGAATAGTGTTCCCAGTTGGCCTTGCGGAAGTTCCATCGCTTTACAGGCTTGCTCGGTTTTGGATGAGCAAGTTTGGGTGGACTTGTAAGCGAGGGTCGGTGTTGTGACCTTGGGAACTTTCCTAGGATACGTCTGTCAGGTAAGCGACTGTCCAAATCGACACTGGCAAATGCAAGATCTGGGTTGGTGTCTGTTTTCCAGCGGCCAGAGTGGAAACTGGCGGCTTCCTTGGGGCTATATAGCAGGGTGAAGTTGTTGGCACTGGCCCAGCCAGCCAGGCATTCACCATCTGGATTGTTATTATCATAGCCCCAGTCAACATGGTGGCAGTTGAAGTCGCCAGCATAGAGGCAGGGATGGGAGAATGCTGGAAGATCAGATGCTTGCATCCGTGTTGGAGGGGGTTTGTAGACGTTGACTATTTTATAGTTATCAACATCCACGCACACCCACTCGATCTCCGATGTTGGTGGGGGCTGGTCGATTAGGATCCACTTCAGACGCTCATGGACAAACGTAGCAAGACCATGTTTCCTGCTCAAAGAAAACCCAGCTAGATGGTAGCTCGGAAGATCTAACCTTTCTACCGAGGTGCAATGGGTTTCCTGTAAGAGGATGACGAGTGCCTCACACTGTAACGCAAGACGATGCAACACGCTCATCTTGCTTGCAGTGAGGCCTTCGATGTTCAGTTGGAGAATGCTGGGTCTTTGGAACTTGTTGACGGTGCGCCGAAGTTGCGCATCGCCCCGTCCTGAAAAGGACGTTTGCCACTGCCCTGCTTGAACATCGTTTGGTGTCCCGCCGTTAAGGCAGATTCGGTTTCTGTCAGCCAGATTAAATAGCGTAGACAGAGTAACGCTCCGGGCTACGGGAAAGCATCTGCCATCCGGAGCCAGAGGAGTTTAAACGTCGCTAAAGTCAAAAACTTGACGATGCAGTTTTAGCTATTAAAATCCAACAAGCAGAAGTAAATCTATGCTTTTTTTGCAACACTTTTAAGCGTTTTTACGATATGAAAGATAGGCTGCGTTGTTGTCGCTTACCACTCTACTAAATGGACAAGTCTCACGAAAGTCACGTGACACTTTTGCTTTAAATTTCCATCTTGGTTCTCGATGAGTCATGTCAAAAAATTCCGACTTAGTTTGAGCGTCTTGTTTCGCACTATTTGTCGAACATAATGAGTCGAAAGTTTCCGATATAGCCTACATTGGAAATTTCCGACTTATTTTGTGGGTGTGTTTTGGTCCAAATCCGACATTTTTTGAAGTAAATAAGCTGAAAAAACATGTTTTGCATTTTAAATATTTTTTTCCTAACGGCGCCTCATACTTTATTTATACTTTGATCATTAAGGGCTCTATCACACGGACGACCACTGTCGCGCGTCTTCACTTCTTTAAAGACGCGCGTCTTTATTGCACAAGCATGTGAAGTGTTCCATTTATTCACATTCAATGTTATCGTTGCGCGTCCAAGCTAGTCACCCACAAGTCGCGTGAACACGCGACCAAGATTGCTGTCGCGCGACCAAATGCGCGACCGCGACCTCGTGTGAAAAGCTCCATTTAAAGCAATCCATCAGAATCCAATGGTCTGGTCGCGCGTCTTCACTTTTTTGAAGTCGCGCAACTGTGGTGGCCCGTGTGAAAGGACCCCAAATCTTAAATTGAGGTTATGCTTAATAGATTAGTTGCATCGCATCAATAATAGGTTGATTGCATCGGTATTGCTAATAGATTGCACCGGTATTGCTAATTTATTTCAGATAATGCTTTCTGACAATGCCTAAAACCTCAGCCGACATGAGTAAACTTTGCGGTCAAAAATCTTGCATTACTTGGCAGTTCAAAACTAAAACCAAAAAAGTAATGCACCGAAATTTTGTGAACAGCATAAAGCGAATCTTGATTATATCAAAAGACATATTTCAATACTTTAAAAAATAGTAAAATCTTGCCAATTTTTAAAGGTTAAGGCTCTTTAAGCTGTTTTTCAGTCAGCTTATAGCACAGCTTCTAGACTTCGCTAGCAAGGACTTCCGAACCTCAAACCCTTTCCAGTAATCGTATCTTGACATGGAAATCGAAATCTTCGGAAATAAAGGCACCGGAGCGCCTCAAGTATACGTAACTTGGAATGTTGTTTCTATTAACATTTGACTACAAGTTTTCTCTCGCTAACTAAAGCTATAGATTCACTTAACGAAGTACGACCTCGTTGTCAAAGTATTCAATAATGAATCAAACTTTATTCACGCTGAATTGCCAAAAATAATCGTAAAACGGACATTCTACAGTGGATTGTTTCCTTTTGAACAATTTTCAAAGGGGGTAAGCCTGCCTAAAGAATACTTAGGCTTTACGAATATTGGATAACGTATACAAAATGGTTTTACAATTGAAAACTATTAGAAAGCACTTACTTAGGTCTGTAGTTGTGTCCTAAGCTTATAGTGATGTTAGAAGTAAGGGAAGAGTTCACTTCTCGTTGGGTACTCAACAAAACATTTTCGACAGCATCTGCATGTATACTTGTGCAATCTATGTTGTGACACGAGTCATTGCTTGTGCATCCAGATGTAACGATATGAGCTGCAAAAATTTTTTTTGGTTAACGTAATTACAAAATGTTCCCGGTATTATTAATGTTAATGTAAATGAAGTCGAGACATTGTTACATCGTAAAAGAAGGCTAAAGGGTGCCCATCCCAGAGATCTAACCGGTTAGGATTTTCATGACCCGACCCAACCGGTAAAAATCAAAATCTTGGCCGGTTGACTGTTTTTTTTGCTGAAAGTTTATGTTCAGAGGTTAATAAACCTAATGACAAATCGTAGTTTACACTAACTTTGTCACTAGATATATTGAACACGCAAAATTTCATCTAGCAAAAAGAATATTTGAATGAAAGTAAACAGAAAACAAACTTTTGTTTTCAAAAGGTGCGATTTGTTAAGGCCGTTTTTCATTAACTTATTAAAAACACATATCGATATGTATATTTCGGTTGGTGTTTAACTTAGGTGTATTTTGGTTGCAAGAAAGGAGAATTTTTTTTTCGACCGGCTTGACCGGCCGGTCGAAGAATCTCGACCCGACCGGTGACCCGACCGGTGCCGGTCGATTCTACCGGTTTCCATCTCTGACCCATACCCAATAATGGCATTAGTCTTGTGTGGTCAGTGATGGGCACGATAAACCTTTCTGTACTAATGCGATAACGATAATCGATAACTTCAAAAAAGCCCTGGGCAATACCGATATTCGATAAATCTCAATTTCTTAAAGCGATATCAGTAATCGATAAATTATCGCCGATACATTTTTCCGATAAATGTTGCGGTAGATTTTCAATGTGTTTGACAAAGTTTTTTTTTGTAAGCTTAAGTCGAATTGCAGAAATGTTTTTTTTAGATTTTTCAAGAAAAGAGGGCAGTTCACGGACTCTGTCGTAAAATTAAGCAAAGCAAAGAGATAATTTTTTAAAATTACAACAAGTCTTAAGGAACACCGTGTGTTTTTTCCACTGCGCCAACTCACTAACTTCAAAGTTTAAACACTGCGTGCATAAAAAATTGTTTATCGCGATAATTTATCGGCGATAACAAAATATATAACAAAAGCGATAACGGTAATCGATAAGTCAAAATTATTTTGAGCGATAACGATAATAGATAAAAAGTTATCGCCGATAAATTATCGCGATAAATGCCCATCTCTGTGTGTAGTCAGTGATCTAGTTGAATGAAGATCAAAGATGGCATTCCCCCTGAAAACAACACAGCCTCCCCCCTAAAATAAACGCTTACTATTCCCCCATTTAATGACCATCTCCTTTTGAATCTTCTGGCGAACTTGCAGACGAAGTGAAATAGCACGTTCAGGGCTGGAACTATTGATTTATTTGTTATTTGCGAAGAAATGTTGGCAAGCACTGCTAAATGTGACATAACAGTAGGATAGTACTGTACTGTTGAAAAATCAAACTGTCCGAAAGTTGTCGCCGGAAGCTCCGCACGCCGGGGGCCGCCCAAATTTTAAGGATGTTTTTTAGACTTACTTTTTTCCGGCGTGCGACAACATCAAAACTCATTTGAAGCAAATTAGGAACAAAAGTGTTTATTACAATTTTAACCAGCTGCCGAAAAGCCAAGCTCTGTAGCTTTGTTTCGTACGTTGTTATAATTCAAACATTTCGTGCACTGCTGTTTGCACTACCGTACGGTCTTGAACAGTTTAAACGGCGCTTAACTGCCTACATATTTCAACTTACGAGTATCAACAGCGCAGAATAAGCAATGAACCAACGCATACAAAACAAAGCTAAAATAGTCTGTGGTAAATTTACTTTAAAGATATTGTACCAAGGGCGTACCAGTATTTAGGGAGATGTGGTGGATATAACCTCTTGAAATATTTACTCTTCCGCTGCTAATTTTGAATCCTTCCCCAAAACCAACAATACCTACATTTTTTCCACCACTTGCTTAAAGATGCGGTCACTTTGCAACTCAAAAAATCTTGATAACCTAAAGTGTGTCTTTGAGTCAACGAATTTTTATCCTACAGTTATAGGCATCATAGAAACTTGGCTAAAAGAAAAATTTCGCGATCCCTGCTTTGACTTAACAAATTAAGCATTTTTAAAAAAAATCTAGATTGAAATTTAAAGGCGGTGGCGTAGGACTTTTTCTTTGCAAAAATTTAACTCATTGGCTGCGTGAAGAAGAAGAAGAAGTTTATTTGGTCAAACAGCGATAGAGTAAACGATTATTACACATATACAGCCTACTAGGCCTACGGACAGAAAAACAAAACAGCTATTCGATATAAACACACACAATATAAAATATGCACAACGATAACAAGTTAAATAATTAGATAGTGAATAAACAGTAATAACAAGCAGTAACAACAGTAATAAGAAATAACAATAATAGCGAAAAAAAAAGTAATAACAATAAAGGAGGCGAAGATTAAATTGTGTGGTTTTAATTTAATTTGGCCTAACGTTATTGACCAGGGAGTACCGAAGAACCCATGGGTTTTTTAGTCAAGGCACTCCCTTTTATGTAAGTTGAGCTTTAGCAGTGGCATTTTAATAAACAAATATTTTTTGACCTAAGAACTTTTAACTATGTAAGGTTAGTTTCTGATTTACAGTTTTAATTAATGAGTGGATGGATGTGGATAGCGCTACCGCCAGTATACGGAAGAATGTAGAATTGCTGGAGCACAGTTGCGGAAAATGTTAGCTCTGCTTAATAGGCTACAGGTTAATTAGATGTGCTTTGTACTTTTTTAAAAATAGTATCCAATTTAGTTCCTTAAGCTCTGAGCTGATATCATTCCAAAGACGAAGACCTCGATAGCGTAGTTGTCTTTTCCCGATGCTTTTTTTTACTCTAGATAAGAAATACCCAGAATTTTCTGTGAATCTTGTGTTGTGTTGGTGAATATAGCTTACTTTAGTAAAAGAAACTTGAAGAGTTTTAAGCAGAAGGTGATGACTTAACTGGTTCATAATTTGAGCAAGTTCTAGTCGATAGATATCATCTAATTTTAAAATATTTAGGTGTTTATATAGGGGTGTAATTGGTGCGTATTTTCCACTTCGGATGATATTTCTAACAATATTGTCGAGTCTTACGTTGATTTCTTGGAGGCGAGCTTTAGCTGCAGTGCCCCAGAGTACAATTCCATATTGTATCCTACTGTATATGAGACTGTAGCAAAGCATGATCAGTGTTTTCTGCTTAATTACATTTTGTAACCTATAAAATATGCCCGAATACCTATAGCTAGTTGTAGAGGTAATTGCTTTAAATGTTCTGCCCATGCTAATTTATCGTCTATAACTACCCCAAGATATTTGACCGAATGCACCCTTTCGAGTGAAACCCCATTAATCGTGAGATTAAAATCAATATCTACTGTTTTAGCTGGGTGATTATTAATTATCATGTAATTCGTCTCATTAAAATTAAGGGATAGTATGCTTCGTCGCTACCAATTATCGACATTTTGAAGTTTTTTATTCAACCGTTTTTCAAGATTTTATAAGTTACTATCTGATAGAGTCAAGTATGTATCATCTGCGAAAAAAGAGGTGTCAAATTCTGAGCAATTTGGGATATCATTTATGTACATTAGAAAAAATAACGGTTCGAGGCTCGATCTTTGGGGCACACCGCAACTTATACAAGCTAGGTTTGATTTGGAATTAGAGATTTTTACGTACTGATGTCGATTTTGCAAATAGTTTTCAATTAAGTTTAAAGGTGCTCCCCTTATTTCAAAGTTTGTTTTTAGTTTTTTAATTAAAATGTTGGGGCGATCTATCAATGTGACGATCTATCAATGTGTGAAGATGGCTGTTATGAATCGGTATTCGTTGAAATTAAACTGGGCAAATTTAGCATTATCTGCGGTAACGTCTATAGACCACCTTCTAATGATAGCAATTTAAACAGTAACTTCTTTGATATATTTATTCTTTCTCTTGTTCTTGGTAAACTGAAACGTGAAAAAATGTTGACTTTTTCATGGGCGATTTTAATTGTAATATACTTGATCCCGATTTGCAAACTGATTTGTTTGTGGACGAATGTTTACAAATAGTTTATTTCCTTTAATTGATAAACCAACTTGTATTTCCATTACCGCCATCCTCCTTGATAATGTTTGGACCAATAATTATATGCTTCCATGCAAAAGTGCCATTTTTACTGATCTAATATTTAAATCATTTTGCCATATTTCATTGCACTCAGCTTCCTGCCTCCACTTTGCGTATTTCAATTACTGAAAACATTAGAATTTGTAACAATAATAATATCCATCGTTTTCAAGAAATGTTGGGTGATGTTAGCTGGCATGAAGCTTATGAGCAAAATGACTTTGATCTCGCTTTCAGGATGTTTCTAAAAAAATTACGAATCAAATGCAGTATACTGAAGTCTTTCCTATTATAACCCGCGTCAAGCCAAAATCTAAAATTTGCGGCTGGTTTGATGCCGAACTTCGTTCACGGTAAGGGCCCATTTAGATAGTAGGCGTAAATTGTCGGCGTAAGTTGAACATTTTTAGTTTATTTATGAAGCCTGAAATTACGCGCGTACTTTTTTCAACCTCCACTGAGCGTGAAACCGGCAGCAAAAATAAATCGCCTACCGAGCGATTTTTTTTTTGCTGCGCTGGACGTATTCGGCGGTTTTGCTTGTCAGTCTCAGTCAAGTCTTAGAGTAGGCTAGTTGAAAAAGAGTGTTTTGGGACTCCTGCTTCGTTTGCTTGGACACGATTTCGTGTTTGTGGAAAAGACTATGTCTAGACTTGTTGTTAGAACCTTGGCTATTTCAAGTTTTAAGCATATTAAGCTTAAAAAAGGCAGATAAATATAACCTAGGCTTGTAGGCAAACAGTGATATGGGGCCCTTTTGTCTTTTTTGCATTAACAGGTCAGAAGTTTTTATGTTTTTTCCTAATTTTTGGAAAAGAGCACGAGCTAGATACTTACTGATTCTATTTGCATGGCATAAGAAGCTGAGAAACAGTAGTAGACCTAGGCTTACCAGCATGTCAGTGCCATGTCGTATTTAACCCTATCCAGATTAGTGTACAGTGCCATGAATAACCACAAAACTTATTTCAATTCTTTTTAGGACTGATGTTTGATTGATTGGTAGATGCCGATGTTCGACCCCTAAATTTTAATTATGTTGATACCGGTATATACATAGTCTAGTAGGCTATCGGCAGATACTGTAGGCTACTGGATGCAGTAAATTACAGTCCAGTCGATTACAGTGCCAATTGTACTGTATGCGACCGGATAGCTCTTTTAAAGATTGGTTTCTGATTAAAATACGATGTGCATTAATAGGTATAACAGTGGCGGCTCGTGCCTATTGGCAGGGCATGCTATGAAATGGAATGGAAAATGGTATGGAATGGAAGAAGAATTTTGGTATGGAATATGGAAGATGCTCAGAATGGAATAGAATGGAAAATTTGAAAAATGAAATGGAAGGTCGTCTTCCATACTTCCGTACTAACTACAAATACAGTATATATCCAAACTTACAACAAATTACAAAGAACTACCTAACTAGAATGAGAATAATTAGTCACTTTTCGGTTCTCCAGTGTGAGTTTTTAGCATGTTGTGACTCAGTGGCGTAGCCACGGGGGGGGAGGGGGGTTACAATTTCCCCATTGAGCCTCAATAAATGACGTCATACTTACTTCTTTTTTTGATACTTATTTCTTTGTCATTGATAATCTGGTTTTGTAATTGTCATAATAACAAGAATTACGTAGCGTTGTTTCCTGAAACTTGTTTTTTGCCGTTATGCTTAATGTAGCAATGACGCAATTTTATTAGCAGGGCAGTGCCGTCAGTGCTCGAGTTGTGAAAACACTTATGGGGGATGGTGCTAGGATTGCCATAATTTTTGGCCAAAAACAAAGTAAAGAGTAAAAAAAGAGGTCATCACCTCTACTGATGTCTGATTTTCGGCGCAAATTCAAGTGAAGAGTGGGGTGGGGTGTGCTGCGTATGCATCCCCCCCCAGCCATTTTCAACAATGTTTTGGACGAATAAAATTTTTCCATAATTTCGAACCTCTTCATAACAATATGCCTTAGTCGTTTTAAGCACGCATGATCGAATCTGTGCGAACAAAATGCATCATTGATGAAGCACTCAAAGTTAGGGGCCAAAAATATAACAAACTTTCCTTAAAAATTGTTGAAAAAGCATTAAAATGGTCATTGCAGTATGCAAATTCTCAAAAATTTTCCGGGGGAGCACGCTCCGGACCCCTAAAGTCGTTTTTGGTACTTAAGTTACTTAAAATTGAATCTGCCGGAAAAACTACGCTTGAAAAAGTGACGAAAATTGGTGCCCCTTCCCTGAAAAAACTCTGAATACGCTCCTGACATAAACATTTTCAAAAGGCCTATTTACGCCCGTTTCCGGATCTAAACGTCTTTGCATTTAGTTAACATTCAACCTAATTCAAAATTGTATCCCCCACGCTAAACCTTTCTGGATGCGCTTCTGTGTACAATGTATCGCCAAATGTGACGTCATTCTCACACCCCCCCCATGGCAAAATCCTGGCTACGCTGGTGTTGTGACTGTATTGTTCGTTTGCGTTAACCATCAATACGTTGTTTACATCTATGCTTAGCATGCTTTCATTTCTTGTTTTTTGCAATGCAAGATTGTTAGACGAATGAGCAATGAGCATGACTAGTTTTAGGTTGGAAAGCTTCTCCGACTGATAACGTGCGTGCCGCATAATTTAATGATAGTGTATTTACCAGGCTAGGCTAACTATTTCAGAAACTTTTTTCTTCCAGACATAGTCAAAGACGGAGGCTAACGCAAAAACTCCAAACTTTTTATTGACGTTTCGCTCAGCACTTCACGCCGAGCTTCTTCACAATAACAGGTGCCAGGGTAGAAAATCCAGCCCCGGCAGAGAACAGCAAAGTAGTAGCACTTCTTAAACTGAACTGATTATGGTGAAGCAAAAAGTATGATAGAAATATTGTGAACTGTTGCGTCATAAGGACAATAACTATTAAATGGAATGAATTAACAAGCGTAGAGGTACAAAGACGGTAAAAAACAATTTAGCATGAGAATTGCTAAAACAATATGTGATAAACTTGTGGAAGCTTTTCACCATCAGACCTGTTCATAACATTGGGTCGGGAGTTAATGAACCAAGCTTCAGAAACAAAACGTTTGGAGTAATTGTTTTCCACCTTCAAAATCTTAGCATTTATCCAATCAATATTGTGTTCAAATTCCATTGCGTGAACGCAGAGAGCAGATTGTTCTGGCTTTTGGTTGAGGGTGGCCCGTTTGTGTTCCGCCAAACGTGACTTAAGGCCTCGTTTCGTCTGTCCAATATAAACAAAGTTGCAATCCAAACAGGGGATTTCGTAGATAATACAGCCAATATCTTCGGAGGTATATGGATCTTTGGGTAATGGCAAAACATGGCGAATGGTATGCGCAGGTCTCATGGCAACGTTGACCCCTGCCTCGTTTAGAACTCTTCTAATTTTTTCTGATGTGCCTTGAACGTAAGGAATAGAAGTGAAATGTTTGTAAGGGGAATCCTGAGAGCATGCCTTCCTAGGCGCGAGAAAAGTGGTCCTGGTAGGAAACCCGTTCAGTTGTAATGTAGAGCGTATGTGTAGTTGCTCACGGTGCTTAAGTTTGTTGTCGGAGATGTGTGTGTTAACGCGATTGAATAGTGTTTTGACCACAGTGAGCTTCTGGTGTTTGGGATGATGTGATGTATAGTGCAAATATCTGTCAGTGTGAGTAGGTTTTTCGTAAATATGAGTAGTGAGTGGTATATCAGTAGTGTTACTCTCAATTCATTTGTACGCTTTCTACGCTTGTTAATTCATTCCATTTAATAGTTATTGTCCTTATGACGCAACAGTTCACAATATTTCTATCATACTTTTTGCTTTACCATAATCAGTTCAGTTTAAGAAGTGCTACTACTTTGCTGTTCTCTGCCAGGGCTGGATTTTCCACCCTGGCACCTGTTATTGTGAAGAAGCTCGGCGTGAATTGCTGAGCGAAACGTCAAGTTGGAGTTTTTGCGTTAGCCTCCGTCTTTGACTATTTCCGTAAGAACAAAGTTTCTGAAATAGTTAGCCTAGCCTGCTATGCCCGGTAAACAAAACCCCCTAAAAAACGTTTCCTACTATGCGGTGTATTTACCATTACGTTATTACATTAGCAGGAGCGCATTTAGAGGAACATTGTGCCATGCCCCCCTCTTTTGACTCTGCATTTAGTAAAAAAGAACAAAATTAATGGTGCCAAGTGGCTGAAATATGCCAGACTCTTTTAATGGTTTCTGAATAGCTTATGGCCAGGGGCGAATCCATGGGGTAGGATGAGGGGCATGCTTACTATGCGTTCTCCCACCAGACATTTTCAAAAATGTTTTTGATGTATACAATTTTTTTGCAATTTCAAACCTCTTCGATAGCGATAAGCTTTACGCCTTAAGCACGCATAATCGAAAATCTACGAACAAAATGCATCATATCTGGCGAAGCACTCAGAATTAGGGTCAAAAAATTTAAACAAAATTTGAATGAAAATTATTTAAAAAGCACGTTAGCAATTACAGCTTGTATATTTTCAAAATTTTTCCGGGCCCCCGGACCCCCTGGGGCCTTTTTTGTTTCTCAATCAGCTTCAAAATAGTTCTGCCGAAAAAATACGCTTGAAAAAACAGTGGAAATTATTGCTCCCCCCTCTTAAAATTTTTCGCTACGCCACTGTGTATTAGTATGGAAGAATGGAATGGAATATGGAAAAAAAATTTTAGTATGGAATGGAAGGTTTTTAGTATGGAATGGAAAAAATTTTGCGGTATGGAATATGGAAAAATCGTTTTCCATTCTATTCCGTAGCATGTCCTGCCTGTGGGCGGCGGGGCTGCAGCCCTCTCTAGAGTTTTCATATTTCGTCTTTTTTAAATTTTTTCTTGCATTCATAATATTATGTTTATTTCAAAATTATACTTTGGTCAATAGATCCTGCGCATGGCATTGAAAGCTCTTCGAATTTTTCTCACAAAGATAAACGACCATTTATTCAAGCGTTCGTCCGTCAACGTGAATGAAGCACAATATGCGCAAGACGTCATACGTTTTTCGTTCACTGAGGTTTATTCGCTCATAATTATTTTGATTACCGGTACCGGTAATGTGAATCATACTGGCCATTTTATTGATTTGCACCAAAGTGGAATTATATAACGCTTAAAAAGCTTGTAAGTGGAAATAAAAAGTATAAATAATGATGTAGCTATTAGCCAACTGTTCTGTTAATAGACCTACTGCTTGTGCTAGATCTTTTTTTAATTTTTTTTCTTTAGCAGTAGGACAGGAAAGTATTGGCTAATGGCTAGCTATACAAAAACTTGGCACTTGGTAATACAGTATCTATGTCAGGATGGTCTGGGCATATTCGGCAAAGTAACGCTGATGAGTAAATGCTTTCTCCAGTCAGCAGAGGTCAACTAACACTGACAGCATTTCAGTATTCTTCTATTCAAGCAATTATATCGCTATTGCATTTTGATGATGTCATTTGTACGTCACAGGCGTTTGTAGGAGTCGTTTACTGAAGGCGGTAAGCGCAGCATGAGTAGCTACGGTTAATTTCAGCTTAGAAATTGCAGTTGATAAATGTCGTTAAATGCACAACTTTTCATTGTTCCAACTGTAGCAACGGGGACGTAAAAATATACGTAGGCTACATAATTTGCAGCCCCCCCTCCCAATAAATTTAAGCACCAGCCGCCGCTGGTGGTGAATCAGTACCAGTAGCTTAACAGCTTAAAGCCGATTTGTTTTTATTTTGCAGTTTGGTATCAGTAGGATTTTAAGCAGTTAATTTACAGATGAAAATAGACAAGTCAGAAAATTTTGACACAGACCGTACCCTTAAAATGGGACTTCAAGCTTATTTTAGCAGTTTAACAATACCCAATTCTGTAGAATTTTTCCAATGCCAGTAACCAGCTGCCTTTACACAAATTTTTAAAAATATACTTGGAAGAAAGTTGCTGAAAAATATGAATCAAAGAAGAGTAAGTATCTACCAATCTGCTTTCAGTAATCCAAAACTTTTCCTCATATTGTCTCATAGTTTAAGTTTTCAAAGTTGTCTCTGTGTATGCGTCTTACGCAGCAAATTGGTAAGTTAGCACTGGGTTTTAGACAAGTTCATAAGCAGTGATGTAGCCCTCGAGGATGTCCTTGGCCTCGAGGACAGTTTTGTGAAGTCCTTGGCCTTGACCGTGTTGTCCTTGACCTTGGTCTCGGCTCTCCTAGGCCTTGGATTTTGCCCTGTCCTCGGCTCGAGGATTCGATATTTTTAAAAATTCAACTTTGCGATTGTTTTTTCAAAACGCAAGCTGTTTTGAGAAAAAATGGTAAGATCGCGCGGCGGAGAAATAAAAGTAGACAATGCCAAGGGGTTACTACGGTATGGTACGGAATTATTTTCCGTACTATTTTCCTCTAAAAATATACCGTACCGTAATTTCGTACCTCGCAAAAATACCGTACGTAACAGTACGGTACGGAATTTTTTCCGTATCGTAATATCGTACCTTTCCGTACCAATTTTTTTTTCAACCAGTTTACGTCAAGAAAATTCAGCAGGAAACTTTTTCCATTGCATTTTTTTTATGTTTAGTTGCATATTTATTCTCCTATCACGAGAAAGCGATCAATGCGCTATACGAGCTCACTTAGAAGTTGCCATCCATCTGTCTACCACATCAAGATGGGGGAATCCCGCTTAGTGCATTTCCAAACGGTACAATAAGTAAACTTACCGCCTTGTCCTTCACACTGTCGCTTTAATGCTGAGCGTCAAGCAGGGAAGCTGTGAATACCAATTTTTGAAGTCATTGGTTTGACCCGACTCGGAATCAAACACCAGTCTATACATCTCCCGAGGCGAAGGCTGTTACCACTCGGCCATCTGAGCTGTAAAAGTCATGTCAAAGTCCAGATTAATCGTTCTTCTATTTTAGCTGTTGAACAAAACTTTGCTTTTATGGGCTACAAAACTATATTGGTTATCTTCCATACCAGTGGAGAAAAAAGCGAAAACTTTAGTGGGGGGCAGGGCCGGATTGACAGCCAATGATCGAGGAAATTCATTTTTGTTTGCTCTTACGCAGCAACCTCTAAAAAAGTTTTTCATCCGACAAGGGGTGTGGGGTTGTCCCTGTGCCTCTCCTGGTTACATACCAGACGAAATCAAGAGTTTTAATACCTCAATAAATTATTAAACATAACATCGGTATTCAAACATCAGAACAATGAATCAAAGAACAATAGTTGCATCAAAGGCCCAGGCTACAGGCCTGCAAAAATATGAGGTCTCACCCCTCCACTAAAAAGCTTTGTTCTCTCAAAAATGGTAGGCTTCGTATGCTCTTAACTGATACGTATTGGTAGTTCGTATTTTGTTTTATTGCTTCTTTTTACAATAAATAATTGTTCTTTCCATAGATCGGCACAATTTCGATAATTAGAACTTAAAGGCACTTCATGAACTGGCTTCACTATACGCAGGATTATGATTGAACAATCGAACTATAATTATGGCATAACAATTCAGCTTGTTCACAGTATTGTTACTTAAAATATTGTGAGGGGCGACTGGTGGTGTGAGCGGCGAGCGCAACTGACGGGGTAAAGTCATAGGCAAGAAGGAAAAGTGCAACACTTGGAAGCAAAAGTGCAAAGCGTGCGTTACTGGAATACGAAAAGAGTACGGTACGGTACGGAACATATATAATACCGCATTTCCGTACCGTACCGTACTTTTTCTAAAAATTCCGTACGTAATTCCGTATCGTACTTTTTTCCAAAATCTAACCGTACCGTACCGTAATTCCGTACCGAACCGTACCGTAGTAACCCCTTGGACAATGCATGATGAGAAAACCTTAAAGTTACATTGTGAAAAGCAAAATTTTGACAATTCAAGATTTTGTTTCTCACAATCTCTCCTTTAGGTTTTTAAATTGAAACTTGTGAGCAACAAAGCTTTTGATAGAAAATTTAATCTGTGATAATTGGATTCTCAGCTTGAGATCCTTGAGGTTCGAAAACTTGGGTAGAATGATGGGAGAAACCTACTTTAGACTTTTCTTTGAAGTTTCAATCAACTGTTGTTTATTTACTTTATAATTTGCTTAATAACCGTGCAAAGCAGTCTGAAAAAGAGAATGTCGCGCCGGCGATGTGGATTCTATTCTCAGTCGGGTCAAACCAAAGACTTGAAAACTGGTATCTGCTGTTACACTTGCTAAACGCTCAACAATTAAGTGTAGCGCGGAGGATGAAATAAACTGAGAATAAAAATATGTCAGTGAACTCTCGACAAAATTTAGTCCTGGCGCTAAAGGACCTTAGTAGTTATAAAGCGCCATAAAACCACACAACATTTCATTTCATTTGATATTACAGTAGGCTATATCTTTGTCAGAAGTGCTAATTGCAGCTGTGTAGTTTTTTGCTTGCCTGTTTCTCAATGCTCTGAATTTTTCGTTTAGAGCACTTACAGTACATGTAGACTGAGCTTGAGGTTTAGCATGGCAGTACGATAAACTTATATCATGGCAAGTCATTCTGGCCAGGCTCATAGTAATTGTTTTTACATATTATAGAACAGATCTACTACAGCATCAGTACAGTAAAGACTGCAGACGCAGAATGATGAACTTGAACATATGCCTTCTTTGAAAATTATAACTGTTTTGTGAAACGTTTAAGAGTAATAACTATAGAGCCAACGCAGATTGGAATAGCTCAACGTACGACCAGTGTAGCAAAAAAAACAAAAACAACTGTGGCCTAAGCTTGAATTTTTATGAACATTTTATTGCATATGCAGGTTTGCTTAAAAAACGAAGAGCGTTAATACTATTTTTACGAAGCCACACATGCACAGCTACACTGTTAAAAATTTTCGTAATTTTACTGCACTTTCGGAAGTATAATTTTACTGCGTGCAAAAAGTTTTTATTTTACTTAGTTTTTGCAACAAATTTTACCATGTTTAGTAAAAGTCTTCAAATTACTCAGGTTTTACTATCCAAAAAGCAGTAAACTATTACTAACATTTTCAGGTAAATGCTTTACTGAAACTTAGTGGTAATTTTTTGATCACTTTTGTAATATTACTTTCTATAGTAGTGTAGTTATTTTACTAGCCCAATTTTGTCCGCCCCCAGACCCCCTTAGCCTCCGGCAGCTTGGGGTTTCGCCCCCAGACCCCCATTAACGACCCTCTCCCTTTCATAAGTGTTGGGCACCCCCCTGGCTGACCATCTAAGAAAGAGAGACACAATTTGCTGTAGGGACTCTTGCAAGGATTTCGAAAATTTGCCACAGGGATCCTTGTAAGTATTTTAGGGCAAATTGGGGGGCAAAGTTGGGCTGCTACGGCACTGGCCACAGCGTGCACGTATTTTTTCGTTAATTCGTGCAAGCTTCCGCGGATACATAGGCTAGCTTGAAAACGGTCCTTGGGCCAAAAAAAGTCGAGAACCACTGGACTACAGCCTACTATTGGGTGCTATGACTAGGAATTTAATAAATAAAAAACAGTTCTATGTAAAAAGATGCAGAATTATTCAAAAGAACGGTAAACGCTTTGCTGTCTCCGTTTATGTCCTCTGTCAATAATATTTTATCCATTCCAATACTAAGATTACTAGCATTTGGAAGTTTTGCCACGTTGTCCAAAATCTACCTTCTGCAGGGCTTTCTGCAAAAAGTTTAGAATTTAGATATGGGTTGTGTTGGTTTGGATCAAGGGTTTGTGCAAGTTTTGTTGATGTTTTCAGTTGTTTTATAGTTTAGGAGCAAAGAAGCAGAAAACTAAAGTAAGGCCTACCACATAGCAATTTGGTACACACAAGCTTAGCTGATTAGGGATACTGCCTTTACTAGTACCAGTACTGTATATTACCTATTTGCCAGCACCTTTCGAAAGTTGTCTCATTCTTGCCACAACTGTCTGATTAAGCCTGCAAATTTACTTATGAGTACCACTAGATAAACCAATCAATTGACTTTTTTGTCGGAATCACCAGATCACTGTACTTTATAACTACTGGTATATACTGGTAGTGAGATTTGTTCTGTGTTGGTTCAGTTTAGGCTATTAAACCCTGCCAGTTATGATAAAAATTAAAAATTGTGCAATGCATTGCTGGTCAGTCTATGTATCAGTATCGATACCATAGAACCTCACCTCAGTTAACCAAAGTTTAGCTGAAAGATTGATGATCTGTTTTCACTGATCTTCAGAATTTGATTGAATGAAGATAATATATTTTTATATGGAAAGTCAGTTTGACTCTAAAGTTTTTAAAGCCTGCCAAAACACTCACATTAGACTTGTGGAAAGTGTTTTATGTTAGATACAATGCTTTTGTGTAATCTTGCTGATATACTTATACCATAATCTGTATCGGTGATGTAAACTGTGATGAGTGTAAACTTTGAATGTCAATTATTTGCTTGTGGGGAAAAATTTAGAAACTCAAAAGAAATTATTTTCCATGTGAAAAAGCATGTACGAGAAGGGTTTTTAATGAAATGTCCATTTGTGGATTGCTTCAAATCATATGAAGTAGTGTCCTCATTCACATCACACCTATCAAGACAACACCATAGTTTGTCAATTGTAACTGCAGATTCTATGCAGGATGGTAGCAAAAATTCTGATGAAAGAATTAGCTTGATTTCTCCTGATCGTTCATTTGCTTCTTCTGCAGATGATCAAACTAGTGCCGAAGCAGTTGATAGTCCATTGCAGCCTGTTAATCTCAGTCAAACATATGTTTCTTTTCTAATGTCTTTGCAATATCAGCATTTGATTCCAGCAAGTACAATTTCAAAAATTGTGTCAGAGATCAATGCCTTATTAGAATGCTTTCAAAACCAATTAAAAGATTCTGTCAAAACTTCATTAGAAACTGATTGTATTGCCAGTGAAGTAGTTTGGAATGTTATGCAGAGCTCATTTTCAGAAAGAAATAACCCTATTGCTCATTTGTCAATGCACACCAAGTATATGAGAAATAATTTGTTTAAAAGCAATTTCAACGTTGTTTTACCCACTTCACACAAGGTTCCAATAAGTGTAACTGAATTTTCCAGTTCTGAATGTTACCAGTATGTTTCAATTCTTGATTCGTTAAAGCAGTTACTATCACTAAATTATGTGAAAGAGCAGTTTTTGCATCAAAATTTTCAGAGTAATTCAGTGTTATCTGACTATCATGATGGTGCTGTGTTTAAAAACAACATGTTTTTTAATACTAGTCAAAGAATTCAAATAATATTGTATCAAGATGCCTTTGAAATTGTAAATCCGCTTGGCTTTGCTAGATCATGTCACAAACTGCTGGCAGTTTATTTTGTTCTTGGCAATCTTTACTGCTTTAACAGATCAAAACTTAATCCAATGCAGTTGGTTTTACTACGTAAGGAAAGGCATATCAATCGTGACAATTGGTATCAGTTTTTTAATTCTTTAATTGATGACATGAAAGTATTGGAAAGTGATGGAATAGATGTGGGTTTTAAAAACAAGGTTCGAGGTAGTGTGTTTTGCATCACTGGGGATAATTTGGGCCAGCACTGGCTTGGTGGTTTTACTACAAATTTCAGCAGTTTTTCTTATATATGTCGCTATTGCATCGTAAAAAAAGAAGAATTTGTGTCAGATCACCGAAGTCATCCAACTCTTCGTTCTGTTGAGCTGTATAATGAAAGTATTGAAGCTGTTTCTAATAGCATCGAACAACATAGCTGTGGGATGAAACAAAATTCACCGTTTAATCAACTTTCTTTTTACCATGTCTGCTCTCCCGGCCTTCCTCCATGCATTGCGCATGATCTGTTTGAAGGTATTGTTCCCTATGACCTTATGTTGTATATTAGATACTTTGTATCGCAGAGTTGGTTTTCTGAACAATATTTAAATTCTAGAATTAAGCATTTTTGCTACGATAAAATCAGCTCTAAGGCTAAGGCTTTACCAATAAAGCATACTTCCAAGAAATTTTCTGGAAATGCTTTTCAGAACTGGTGCTTCGTGCGTTTTTTTCCGATGTTTGTAATCAGCAAAGTTAGAAACTGTAATGATCGGGTTTGGAAAGCAGTTTTGTTGTTAAAGCAAATTTTGGAATTAGTGTGCTCACCACAAACTGCATATCACCAAATATCATGCATGTCATTTTTAATTGAAGAGTATTTACAATTGCGTTTGGAATGTTTTCCTAGCACTCCTCTTCGCCCAAAGCACCACTATTTGACACATTATTTATGGCATACAAATTCAGTTTGGTCCATTGATTCGTTTGTGGACATTACGATTTGAGGGTAAGCATAGCTATTTCAAGCAATGTATGCATCGAAGTAAAAATTTTATCAATGTGACCTCTCATTTAGCGCATAATCATCAAATGTTTCAAGCTTACCTCTTGAGCAACTCTATGTTTGAAGATGAGCTGCAGTTTACACAAGCTAACAGCTATACAATTTCTGAAGAATTGCATGCTGTTTTAGATGAACATGCTGTTGACGTTAGTAGATCACATGTATGTGGTGCCATTGAATATAAAGGTACTTCTTATTATCCAAATCAATATGTTGTTATTGGAAAAGAAGGGTTTAATATTTCTGTTGGAAAAATTTTGCTTGTTGTTACTGATGGAAAGCCTTATTTTGTCATATCAGAAACTACTGCTAAATATGATTTTGGCTTGGGCATTTACAACATTTCAACGATACCATCATCTCAGTTAAAGTTCATTGCAATTGGAAGTCTTCGAGACTATTACCCACTGCATTCTTATAAACTGGGCAGACAGTGTGAACACTTAGTTTTAAAGCATAGTGTTTTGTGATGTGATTTTGCACTGCACCTTGTTTTTGCTTAGGTTTTATGCTTTGAATTGCATCTTTTGCTTACAAGTAAAATGTAATAGGGTAGGCTAGGCATTTACCCTGCATATTTTTTACAGAAATTTTGTTGGAAATTCACTGTTCTTTCAAGTTATGTTTGCTTTTTTGGTACTTTTCAATGTGATTAATTGCTCAAATGGTCGAGCGAATTTACCATCTGTTTCGTAGCTGTAAACTCAGTTTTGATTCTGACTCCAGTCAAACCAAAGACTTAAAAAAATTTGGTATCTCCAGCTTTCCTGATTGACGTTCAGCATGAAAGGACGAAGTCTAGCTCAGTTTGTCTAGTTTGTTCCCTCGAAAAAGCGTTTAACAAGATTATCCCATCCTTACCTGATAGATATTACCCAGTAACTTGTGAGTGACCTCATGTAGTGCCTCTGACGCTCTCATTATATGACAATGAAAGTGCAATTGGTGATAAATAAATAAATGATGAGAAAGCATACGAAAATTTTTTGAATATAGACACGCTGAATTACACTATCTTTAAGTATCAGTTGTTCCTGTTCTTTAATTGATGCTAAATAAAAATATGAGCTGCTATATTTATGTGAAACCTGAGTGTATTTATATGCTCTGATAAAATGATAGCCTGAAATTGGTATGTGTTTAAACAATGAAAAATTTGTGGGGTGTTAACTAAAATATCAAGGTTTGTTAAAAATCTTATCATGCAAGATAAAGATTAAAGTTTTTCATTGTCTTTCTTGTATGAAATATTGTTTGTTTTGTTTAATGTAACGCTAATGACTGGCATTTGTTCAGCAAGTGTAGCATTGCTAGAACCAGGTTTAAAAAATGGAGTCCAATATTGCAACCGTTTTACCGGAATTATCAACAGAGCAGTCAAGTGACTTATTATCGAAATTTGAAGATTTAGGTGTTACGGTATGGAGCGATCTAAAGCTTTTGGATCCTTCTGATTTGCAAGATATTTTGAAAAAAGTGCAAGCAAAAAAACTGATAAACAGTTCGGCATTTGATGAAGTTCCATCATTATCATCTTCCACTGTGTGTTGCTCCACACCGAAATCTTTTTTGAGTTGCAGTTCTGACGATGAATGGGACTTTTCTTTTAATATTCCTTGGGAATCATTCCCGAAGGATTTGCGTCAAGCTTGTCAAAATGGAGTAAGACCAGCCCATAGAGATCGTCTGGAGATGATTAGGATCTTAGTCGATAAAGTTCATGACATCAATGTTAAACCAAAGAAGCAAAGTTGGGAAAGAATTGCGGATAAAATCGTTCAGACTTATCCCAATTCTTTCAAAGATGAGGTTGGGAGAATAGTCATTGGAAATGGAAGGCAGTCACTTATTTCCCAGCTGCTTTTTCGATCAGGAAATGTAAATAGTACGTCCAAAAATATTCAGAAAAGAAAAGTTAATTTTCCATCTGCATCACCTTCAGCTACGATTGGTTCTGCAGAAACTTCTTACTTAGTAGATTTCCAAAAAAAGCTTCAATCAAAATTTTTCATTGAAGACACCAACGGAAGTGAAATCGCCGAGTTGATGAAAACTTGTTTCCCACTCCAAAGAGAGCATATCGGAAAGAAAAAGCTGATTGGTAAATTGAAGCAAGAGTGGCCTTTTCTGTTTGAAGAAGCCTATCTTTTTCAGCATTTTGAATTACTTCTGCAAAAAGAAAATTTCAAGCAACGATTTTGTGAGAATTTTGTGAAAAAAGCGGCAAAAATTGTGAGGTAAGTGTGTTAGGACTTTGAATAATTTTTGCATGAATCTACTCGATATTAACTCTGGCCAGTACTCAGCCACTCGCCTTGAGTCTACTAATAGCTGCAAACCCTAACCTGAATTTTAAAACCGAATTGTACTGGTGATGACTTGTGGTGAGTGGTTCATGTTCGTCCTCTTTTTGTTTCAGATTGCACTTTTTTTGCTTTTTTAGGTATTGCTTTATCTAGTCGAGATTACAAAATTTTCATGAGTTGATCTGAAACGTGACCCATTAAGTACCTTTCTTGATACATATGGTTGGCGAGACTCATTTAGATACATATGTTCGGACACCCTCTCATTTGAGTGTAAACAAATCAGAATCTTTGCTTCCATGAACACATCCCCGTTTATTTTCCAAGATGAAATCTATTGTTTTGTCAGCCTCAATCGTAATTCTGTGTTTTTTGTAATTTCAACTTAGTTAATATTTATTAGGCTACTCTTTGTATGCATAGCCTATAATACTTTTCCAACTCTTGATGTTTGAAGCAAATCATTTGATGCAAACGCTGTGACACAGACGAACTTGACGCAAACTATCTGCTACCAGAAAGGAATGGCGTCTAAATGAAAATTATGGTGCTGAATTAGGCGTGTTTAAAATTTAGAGCAAGCTGGATGGCTTTTAGAACTCACCTTTAAAATCTTGAAAAATTGAAAATTAGGTAAACTTTTTGCTTGTAAACAGTTTTATAAATTTGCAATTGGAACAAAAATTATTTTGGTGATAGAGTTGAAGTTTAAGCGGCTTTTATACATGACGCTATAAAAGTCATTGGTTTTTTTTTAGAACCATGGAAGTGTCAATGAAGCCACAACTGCAGATTGTTCTGGGGAAGATAAAAGAGCAAGTTCGATATTTGAAAAACGAAAAGCGAAAACGTTTTGGAATCTTGGATCTCATTACAACATACTTAGGGGAAAATGTTTCTTCTTTGTACATTTGTTTCGAAGTGAGCACTTTAATCGCCTAATTATGTATAGAAATAAAAGAAAAGACTTAATTCGGGATATGAAACTAGATTATACTCCCGGACTGCTCCTACAAAAGACAAAAGCAATTTTAATGAATGAGGGTAAAATTACAAAACTGGTACTAGAGCTAATTAATTTTTAAAGAGTGTGCATACAGATAGCCAAATGTTTTTCTTTATGCTGTTTTTTTTTTTTTCAAAAGCAGTTGCTTGGTCATCGTGTCGAATCAATAATGAGGCGGTAACGTAGTCATTGTGATATGTACATAAACATTAAACCGAACTTTTGTATTGATGTCGAACAAGCATGTCCATACTCATGATATTTGATATATGAACTCAATACCTAACGGTCTTAGAATCAGACACTACATGACGTCACTATGCTTCACAATTTACCATGTACTTCCGACGGTTTTTACCTCGGGCGTACAAACTAATCTGATCGCTTTACAGTAATGTCATTGTATTTCTCCACTTGGCCATTTCCGGAAGGATTATATAGTGTAGTGCGACTTGTAGCCACCCCCATATCACGTAAAAAAGATTGTACTTCTCTGCTTAAAAATGAAGCACCTCGGTCTGAGTTAAGGATACAATAACACTCTGTACGCAGGCATGCCAAACATTGAAAACATACTAGTTAAGGATACAATAACACTCTGTGCAGATACATCAGTGCAAGGAAACACAAACGGGAATCTAGAAAATTCGTCAATTGCACATAAAAAATAGCGATTTTTGTTGTTAGAAGGTAAAGGACCTTTAAAGTCCAGGCTTAGCCTTTCATAAGGTTGAGTTGCCTTAATAAGATAAGATGGATCTGGTTTGAAAAATTTTGGTCTGCATTCGCAACAAATTCTACAATTAGCTATAACACGTTTAATTTCGTCCATAGAGTAGGGGAGGTTCTTAGCGCGAACAAAGTGTGACAAACGTACAACACCTGGGTGACACAATGCATCATGCACTTTATACAAAGTATTTTCGCTTGGAATAGCACAAATAAGACGTGAAAGCGTGTCCGGGACTACATTTTCATTGCCCGGTTTGTATTCAATATCAAATGAATAACATGACAAATCAATTCTCCAACGCATTATCTTATCATTTTTAATTTTCCCTTTTAGTTTCTTGTTAAACATAAAAGCGACTGATTTTTGATCAGTCTTTAACGTAAAATGTTTTCCAGTTAAAAAGTGTTTCCAGTGTCGAATAGACTCAATTACAGCTTGAGCTTCTTTTTCGACTGCTGAATGTTGCAATTCAGAGCCATGAAGCATTCGTGAAAAAAAAGCAACAGGTTTTCCATTTTGTGTAAGAGTAGCAGCAAGAGCAATGTCCGAAGCGTCAGTTTCTACTTGAAACGGAATTTCTTCATTGATTGACATGACAACAGCTTTTTCAATAATAGATTTTAGTTCGTTAAAGGCGTTAACAGCAGTTTCTGAAATTGGAAAGGAGGTTTTTTTTGTAAGTGGTTTTATTTTATCGGAAAAGTGTGGAATCCACTTTGAATAGTAAGAGAAAAATCCAATAGCTCTATTTAATGATTTCATATTGTTCGGTACAGGCATTTGACGAAGTGGGGCCAATCTTTTTGGATCTGGTCGGATTTCTCCACCTTCAATTTCAAATCCAAGAATGGGTAATTTTCTGGTGGTTAGAATAGTTTTTGAGTCGTTGAATTCCAAGTTACGCCATTTCGCAGCTTCAAAAAGGGCCTGAAGATTATTATCATGGTCCTTCATTGTGGAGCCACATATCGTTATATTGTCTAAGTAGAGAAAAACTCCATTCAGTTTCTCCTCTTTGATCAATTGTATCATTGTACGTTGGAAACATGCTACACCGTTTGTAACTCCGAATGGCAGACGAGTGAATTGGTATAGACCTCCGCTTGCTTCCAAAGCAGTATACTTTCGATCTTCAGGCTTCAAAGGGATCTGGTGATAGGCACTTTTTAAATCGACTGTGCTAAAAACGCGAAATTGGGCTATCTTGTTGACCAATGCATTGATATTTGGTAATGGAAACGCATCAGAGAGTGTGAAACGATTAATTGTCTGTGAGTAGTCGATTGCAAGTCGTTTCTTTTGGTCTCGCTTCACGGCGACAACTTGAGCCCTCCACGGGGATTGGCAATTTTCAATAATGCCTTCTTTTAGCAAACGTCTGCATTCATTATCAATGAAAGTTGTGTCGTCACTGCTGTAACGACGAGATTTTGTGATGATAGGGCGGCAATCTGTGGATAGGTTTTTAAATGGTTCCACCGGAGGGGTTTGCATGGTGGAAAGTCCGCAAATTGTGAGAGATGGTTTATCTCCACCGTAGTCAAAAGTGACGCTTTTGTGTTGAGTTTGAAAATCGAGTCCTAGTATGACGTCATTGCACAAAGAATCCAGAATTCCAAATCTAACATCTTTATACTTTTGCCCGCCAAAATCAATATCAGCTGTAGTATAGTTTTTGATATTAACTGCATAGTCTGAAGACGCCATAGAAACAGATTCGGTGCATGGAAATGTATGAGGTTTAGCAGCTTTTGCGAACTGAGGATTAACAAAATTTTCTGAACTGCAACTATCAAAAAGAGCTTTCACTGGATTTCCGTTAATGGTAACTGTAGCTGCTGCTTTTTCAAGTGAAACTGGCACTCTGTTAGAAATAGTCGCAATGGTTGAATGAGGTTGAATCGATGCGGATACCTTTTTAGCAGCACCCATGGACGGCACCAACTTCTTGTGGCAAACCTTTGCAAAATGACCTACTTTTTGGCAATAGAAGCAAATTGCTTCGCGAGCAGGGCATGTCGTTCGAGAGTGTCTATCATTGCCACAAAAGGAACATTTTAACTCATTTTGACCAGATGTTGTTGCGGAATTCTTGTAAGAGCTGTCACTCTTATATGTTGAGGATTGTAAGTTATTTCTTGGAATTGCGGCATTAAAGGACTCTTGATCAGTATCAGTAGAAATGTACGATTGTGAATGTTTACTTGCAGCTTCCAGAGCTCTTGCTTTGTCAAACGCTGTATCTAAATCAAGATCTCGGCTTTCGAGTAGTCTCTGACGAATCCAGTCTGAACGTAATCCTCGAACAAAGGCATCTCGGATATACTGTTTCCGGTGTTCGTCAGCGGTTACTTGTCGGAGTTGCAATCTGCACTCAAGGTTTTTAGTGCTTGTAGGAATTCATCTATGGTCTCAACTGAAGACTGATTTCTTGTTGCTAGTTTATGCCTTGCAAATGTTTCATTTTTTGGCTTGACGAAGTGGTTCTGCAGTACTTCCATTGCTCTTTCGTAATCATTAGTTTCTGCGATTAAGGAAAAAATTTTTGGCGACACGAAGTTAATAAGAACATTCCTTTTGTTTAGATTCTCTTGGGGTAAGGTTGTAAGAAAATTAGTGAATGTCGATTTCCAGTGATACCAAGCTAGAGTCGCTTCGGCTAGATTAGGATCAGAGTCAAGTCTTTCCGGTCGCAAAACCTTATCCATCGAATGAGTTACTATCAGATTTGCTGTTTAAATTCGGACTACACCATATAATCCTTCCGGAAATGGCCAAGTGGAGAAATACAATGACATTACTGTAAAGCGATCAGATTAGTTTGTACGCCCGAGGTAAAAACCGTCGAAAGCACATGGTAAATTGTGAAGCATAGTGACGTCATGTAGTGTCTGATTCTAAGACCGTTAGGTATTGAGTTCATATATCAATATTAATGACCATTTTTATTGTATTGCAGGATTCTATAAGCTTCGATGAAGTTCTACAAGAAAATTTGGAAAAAATTCCGGCCCATCCTATAGTTATTTGTTATGGTAAGTTTTATGGGTGCTCAGACTTATTACGTAGCCCTACATTTTGACTGCCATGGCATTAGAGTGGATGCACACGCAAAAGCTCATGTTGCAATGGAGCAGCTCCTTATCTAACCATGAGCAATCATTCAGGTGCCGTTATACCAGCGTCTTGCGAGAACTTTGGCGTTGTTATTGAAAGAACCTTAACGATGAACACAACGTCAATGTACCATGCATTTGCATATGCATTTTCTTCGTACTATGTATTTGATATGAGGTATCCTAAACATGCAAAAGCGTCATGGGAGTTTACTCAGAGGTATGCCAGCAACATTTTTTATTTTAATTTTGTTGGTAAAACTGCACATGTTTTTTGTGTTATGTAGCTATAACGTTCTCGACTCTTACTCTCTTCTGTTACTACCAGCAATTAAGTATATTTAAAGCTATGCTCCGTTTAAGAAATTTCGTTTAAAGAAGCTTAAAATGCGTACGTTTTTTGTTCATTTTGCGAATAATGTCATCATTAAACAGTAAACACAACCGTGTGTCGGTTCATGTGATGACGACGATTAGCCAATAATAACTCGTGCTTGCTATATCTTACTAAAGCCAATTTTTTTATGCAAGTTAGCCTATATTCTTTATTGGTCAGATTAGGTCTCGGACCTTAAAAACAGGCAACATAAAAAAGTAAACTTGACGTAAGTGACTTGCTGCCGAGACAACTTGGAACCAAAGGTGTAAAATTTACTACTCAGCAATTTTAAAGTTTTTTTTAGAGCACCCGTTATTCAGATGAAGGCGACCTTCATAATAGTCGCGCCTAATCGCGTGCACGAAAACGAGGTGCTACCCGTGTTTGAAACTTTGTTTTTGTTATAGATACTTCGCAGAAATCAGAATGCAGGTATCAAGCGGAGCGAAGAAGCGTAAATGTGCCACCGTCCACCCTAAAGTGTTAAAACTTTGTAATGACATAAATTTGTGTTGTCCTGGAGATAATGAAGCATGATTTCAAAGGTTTCATGTTTTATGGAAACTGAAGTGTAAAATTGATTTTTAATTGTTTTCGTTTTACTAAAAATCAAATCTTCATTATACTCGCGGTGATACACCAAAGCTTGTAACGAGTGGCGGGGCCCATCTCCGTAACTTAGCGCCTGGGCAACACATTCCGAAGAAATGTCGCAGCGGTGACGATTGTGTCTAATTTGACCGGCCTGGGAATCGAACCCGGAACCTACCGCACAAACAGCGATGTCTCTGACCACTACGCCAATTTAGTGGCGTGGCGTAGTGGTCAGAGACATCGCAAGACTTGGCGTAGTGGTCAGAGACATCGCTGTTTGTGCGGTAGGTTCCGGGTTCGATTCCCAGGCCGGTCAAATTAGACACAATCGTCACCGCTGCGACATTTCTTCGGAATGTGTTGCCCAGGCGCTAAGTTACGGAGATGGGCCCCGCCACTCGTTACACGCTTTGGCGTATCACCGCGAGTATAATGGAGATTTGATTTGATTTTTATTCCACTTCACCCCCCTGTTTGATACTTTTAATGCTTAATATGTTATTGTTGCTAATGTTGCAGTCTTCGTTAATTTCGTTGTTTCAAAGGAACGTGTTGGTGAAAACTGTTTAGCAGTCGTTAGTAACCAACAGTAAGCCCATAGAAGGCCTACACATGAAATAACTGGTTACTCAAATTTGTTGAACAGCAGTCAAACTGACGCCCTTGGAAGTTTTGTTATTAAGTTTTCGTCATTTTTAGCCGTTGTATCCAACATTTAGGGGGAAAATGGTCTCTTTCATAGAAAATTTAAATTTTTGAAATGTTTGACTTTCATGATTACCTGACCAAATGAGCTAAAATTCGGTATGTTACGATCTTATCAACAATGTAACTAACAATTTGAGTGGGTAATACGAAGTTGTTGTTTTTCGGTTTTGATTTTTTGAAAAAAGTTTTTGGAGCAACCCTATACCGTGTTGGCATTTATAATTGCACGATGTTATTCGTATGCTCCCTGTGTTGATGTAATTAGATGTTTTGTTGATTTGTTGAATACATAAATGAAACAAAGTTGTATCGAAATTCTAACATTGCATTTAGGCTATCAGCTATGTAAGTTACTTTGTTATTTGTAACAGATTTGACTGCCAGTTGTTGAAAAGATTTGTCTGTTGCTTAAAACTATGCGAATTAATAGTGTAATACGTGTAAAGTCACCAGTGCGAAATTACTTTGGATCATTTGCTAAGAGAGAGTCTATAAAATCTTAGTATTTACCGACAGTAAATTTTGCATGGCGTTATAGTAAAAATTTCAAAATTTTGTAGATTATCTCATTAGGAGTGATCCAGAGTAATTTTGTACCGGTGATTTCACCACGCAGTCACGTAAATTTTACTGTCAAAAATTAATAACTCGAAAACCTTTATTCTTAATACTAATCGCAGTTAATTGGTATACTGTACTTTCTAAACACAGAAGTACTATCGAAATGCAGTCGAAAGAAAGCTTTAAATTAGTAAATGAAAAACTTTTTACTGTAAAAAAGCTGTCCTTTAGTTAAACTTTTACTGACTCTTTATAGTAAAAGTACTGTCGAGTAGTATAAAAACTAAAATGCAGTAATTTTAAAAACTGTCAAAAGTTAAAATGCTGCCTCCCCATTGAGTAGTAAAATTGTAACTAGTAATTTTTTTACTAATCGTTCGTAAAAGTACCCAAAAAGCAGTAAAACAACTAGAAGTACTGTAAGTAATTCGGAGAACTATTGGGAAAGTCAAAGTGCTGCCTACCCTTTGGATAGTAAAATTTTTTAACAGTGTAATACTATTTTTACGAAGCCACTATTTTTATGAAGCCACGCATGCACAGCTATAAGGGTTATATTTTAGTACACTTTTTATTTACTGTGCCAACAGCATGGGTACGCTTGGTACTATCGGAAAATAGGTATTCTGTCAATAAAAGAGCCCATTCTTTGTTGTTTTTAATATCAAATCGTGAGAATCAGTTTGCTTTTTAATTGATATTTATACCTAAAGCTACGACTTTACCAGTTATCACAATAAGAGATGAACAACGCAGGTGAATAATTCATTGTATCAGCAGTCAGCAGCGGTACACACAAAAGCGTTTTTAAATTTTTGCTACGAGATCTCAACATGATGGCGAGCCACAGAAACCTTGCACAAATTGACACGTTCAAGGGTCAAACCCAAATCTACATCGAGCTAGTCAAACGACTTGCATTCGCTGCACCTAACCTCGAGTTGCAGAGCAAAAATTAAACACAAGTTACGCAACAAAAAAAGCTTCAGTTTGCAAAATTAAATCGTTTGAGCGTATCGTTAAAACTGAATAAAATTAAAGGGTTTTTCATAATGGTCTTGCGGCTCGTTAGCGGCCCAGTGCTAGAAAAAAGCAACAAAATTGAACCGTTAGCGGATCGACAAAAAGTCGTGCTAACGGCTAGGCTTAAGGTTTTCCTTTTTCTCGGATTTTCAACTACCCGGAAAACGGAAAATTTTCAAAAAAAAATTTGGTAACTCCGGATAATTCCCGTAATCCCGAAAATCTTTGAGATTACTGGGATTCGGGAAATACCCGAAAGTTTTCGCGGGAAAATATTTTGAGCTTGATTATTTTGACATTTTTTCTGATTTTCAGCATTTCAGATTTAATTTTTAGCATTTTTTTATGTTGTGTTGATAAAATTAACTGGAGTTTTTTCATTTTTTTGACAAATTGAAAAAAAAAGTTTTAATTTCACAAGCATTTCGTTTTAAAAATTTTTTCGAATTTTGACAAATTATAATTTTTAATAAGCAAAAAAAAGTTTTACTTTGCAGTAGCGCAAAACTAACGCGTTTTTTATGTAGGAATGATAGATATCAGTACCACTGAAATCCTCACTAATATAAAGACATTTCCCGGGATCCCGACATAAACTTTCCGCAAAACGGGAAATTTCAAAACCTCACATTTTTTCCCCGACTTCCCGGGCATAAATACCAGCTATAAATTAGTCAAACTAGCACCTAAAGCATCCAAAATGGCTCATGGTCATACCATAAATGCCATCTTTTGCACCGAGCAATGAGTGCAGGTTATATTTTTCTTGTTAATAAAATAATGGTAACTTGACATTGCAAATAATATATCGGTACCAATAAAAACAGCCTTGTTCCAGTTCCAAGAAGTAGAGCAGTTATATAATCCGTATTCAAAATAAAATAGCTTTCTTGGATGAAATTTAAACCGAAACTAAAACCCAGAAACCGAAGCTGCGCATAAGCAAAACTGAAACCGAAACTAGAACCTACTTTTCAACAGCCGTGAAACCAACCCAAGACTGAAACCTGACATCTGGGTTTCAACACACCGAAACTGAAACTGACACCCTAACGCCAAGTAGCCAGGTTTCCACCCTTGCTTGACTCTAATTCTGTTTCATAATGTTGGTCAGTTCTTTTTTGTCCGGCCGTGGAAATTGCTTTATATAACTGCTGCCTGCTGCACGATGGCTGAAAGCTGCAAACAAACAGTAACATATCAGGTGATTAGGCCGGCACAACGAAAGCTGTTTAGGTTGCAAAAGCAGATCGTTGATTTCTGCAAGGATTGACCTTTGCCGTCCATTTTTGTGTTTTTACTAAAAAAGTTTCCACAGGTTCAAACATTTTTTTATGCTATATCATATTATCTGTAGCGAAATAGGAAATTGTATTACTTCGCTGACAGGACGTTTGATAAAAATTGTATGACAAACCGTAGGAATAAATTCGTTCTCAGATCCGACCTCACGAAAAAATCAAGACCTTCTTCACCAAACGAATATAGTAATCGACCCAACTTAACTCACTTAGCTACGGTACTCACCGGACTACTTTTCAATAAACACTAGCACCACTGCTCACTTCAGTAACACCACACAACAAGGGCTATGCCTTTCAGCATACAAAAATATTGCTTACTCTACGCACACTAAATCTACACTGGAATAATTAGGCTCAAATAAAATCAAGATCAAAAATTTACGCCTATTTATACTTAAAATTTAAGTTTGAGAACGTTCTATAACATTCATAAAAAGAACCAAAAAGAGAAATCATACTACATGCAAAAATTCACACCAAACTATAGTAAACACAATTGTGACGTCAAACAAGAAGAGAAATCATATGACATACAAAAATTCACACCAAACCACAGTAAACACAATTGTGACGTCACAAACACAAATTTTGACCCAGTGAAATTTTGTAGTGGAGAGATCTGTCCAGAATACAGTATTCACGAAAAAAATACGTCAGTAGAAAACTATGACTTCATAATGCAATCTTGCGAAACAATCCCACGAATAAAACTTTGGAAAACAACGCATCGGTCTAGAACAGCGGTTCCCAACCTTTGTTTCTTCATTACTCTTGTTTTGATGTGACTGACCCTCATTTACCCACAACATAGATGTTTTAAACCAGGGCTTTTCAACCTTTTTCGGTTATGCCCACTAAAACAGGGGTGGGCAAAGTGGGCAACTTCTCTGACTGCCAATATTAGGGCCGCACTTAATGGAGGAGCAAAAAAAATAAAGGTCTACACGTTTTCAGATGTCCTGTACTGTACACCAGTAAAAATATCAGTCACCTCTGTTTTAAACTAAATCAAAATTCAGCTGCAAAAACCGGTATTCTGCAAAAAAAAAGTCCTCACCGTTGGAAATGAAATTTCGGGACATTTCTTTAACCGGGACCGGACGGTGTTATTTTTAGCAGTGGCGTACGCACGGGGGGTTTCGGGGGTCAATCCCCCCCATTGACTATTGGAAAAAATTAAAAACCGCTCTTTTTGGACCGATTAGCGTTTTTTCATACAAAGATGGTGTTTTTCTGTGCTGTATCAAATTGCCTATATAATCTCGAGAAACTTTCATTGTGATGCAATAATACCGGTAGTCAAACTTTTCTGGTGTGTAGCGCTTGAACCAATGGCTGGCTCGGCTCAAAATGCAAGCCTGGACAAGGTCAATGGGCACTAAAGTTGGAGTCGTGTTGTGATGTCATAAAGACATTGCTCTCAACGGCTATGGCTGGACAAGACAACGTTTCAGCGCAGAAGGCATTCTTGGAAGAGAACGGTTGCAACGCATGCAGATATTCCGCTTGCGATGTCATAATTTTGAGCCAAACCGGCCAGTTGGCGTAGCGGTTAAACACATCGCTATCGGCGCGGGGGGTTTTGGGTTTTTTGGGCCGGTACAGGCCGTTAGCTAAGTTGTTAAGCGCACAGGTTATCGGTGCGGAAGGTCTGGGGATCGATTCCGGGATGGTTAAATCGGCACAGTGTCGCCAACGGCTCGCCACCGCTGCGACGTTTCTGTGTTACCCAAGCGCTGTGAGATAGGCCCCAGTGACGTTCGCAGTGGTCAGGAGTCAGCACTCCCCTTCCCCCTTAACAATTGCAGAAAAAATGAAACCTTTCTTTTTTAAAATGAACCTACTTTTCCTCATGCGGAGCTTGCCGAAATTGCTATCATGTTTTCATCCCAAACAACACCACCCCCCACAAAACATTTTAGCGTAAACCATTCCTTTACGAGTACAATGATCATCCCTCCTTACGTCTGCGTGAAAAGCTGTACCATCCCCCATAAGTGTTTTTACAACTTGAGCACTGATTACGATGCAATGCTACAATACCAGTAACCGGTAGTCCAACTTTTCTGTTGTGTTTCGCTTGAAGTGCATTTTTGTCATTGATATTGCTGTGAAACAATTAAAAAGTAGGAGTTTTCTTAAATGCGGCGTATCTGCACTGACTATGGCTGCACACAAATTTTTTTTTAAATCAAATCAAATCTTGATTATACTCGTTTCATGAAATTCGTTGTTGCACCGAAACGTGGTAGCGAGTGGCAGGGCCCGACCCCGCGACTTAGCGCCTGGGCAAACGTCGCAGTGGTTGCGAGCCGTTGGCTATACTGTGTCTGACTTGATCGGCCTGAGAATTGAGTCCCAAACCTTCCGCATCGATAGCGAAATCTTTTAACACAACGCTATAATCGTCCGGTTTTTTGAGAAATTTTATTAAAATATAAAAAAACTAAATTGACACTGCTCTAAGTGCCAAAAGTAAGATAAAAATACTGCCAAAGACGACCATAGACCAACGAAAGACTTGAAGAGGCCTAGGGGCGGAACGAGGGGAGAGACACCATTGTTTTTTGTACCGTAACCTGACTATCTCAGGAGCTAGAGTTCTTCGTTTTCCATGGACACCCCGATTATGTGTTTGAAAGCATCTGATATCGACGCTGTGATTTGGCAGAAAAATGCTTAGATAATATCGACGCTGTTTTTCACTTTAATCGGATGATTCCTCTCTCGCATAATTTATTTTAGTTTAAAAACGTTTTGGTAGGGAGGGCAGTTTTTTCTTATGCTCCAATATCTTCACTTTTCAAATTTCAAGCGAGAAACTGCCCCCTTCATAATGAGTGTACCGTATATTGACTGTTTACAACAAGGTTTAGCCAATATGCGTTGTTTATGTGTGAATGAAATATCTTTGTTGTTTCCTTAGTTATAGCATTATATAGCTTAAGTTCTGCGCTGCTTGTTCTTCCGGTACGGTGAAACAACGGAGACAGAAAAATCTACTCTCCAATTTTTATTTTTGACGTTTCGCTTGGCAATAAACGCCAAGCTTCATCAGAAAATACAGTGACCTGGGAAGGAAATCAACCCTGGTCGAGAACAGCTAAGGCCAACTACGTTTTATTATTCTCGACCTGGGTTGATTTCCTTCCCAGGTCACTGTATTTTCTGATGAAGCTTGGCGTTTATTGCCAAGCGAAACGTCAAAAATAAAAATTGGAGAGTAGATTTTTCTGTCTCCGTTGTTTTACCGTACCGGAAGAACAAGCAGCGCAGAACTTGAGTTAGCCTAGCTAGCCTAGACTACGATGCGCGGTATACAAGTCCAACAAAATCTTCCCCACTATGCAGTGATTGTATAGCTTAATCATGGTTAACTGCAATTTAGGCTGGAAACATTACAATACGATGCACTTAAATACCTCTGAACTACTGTAATTGTAACGTAGTATCTTTACGTCATCACGATGTGACGTCACTGAAACCCCCCCATTGAAAAATCCTGCGTACGCCACTGATTTTTAGGGAGTGTTTAATTCCCCACCTGAAAACCCTGAATTTCCCACTGGTGGGTAATTCCCCATCGGTAGGGAACCCATGGTGTTAGGCAAAGCATTTAAAACATAACATATTAAACAATTATATCGGTACGCTTCCCCTTTGTTACGAATATTATCCAACAGAAAATATAATACACACTAAAAAAAAAAAAACGATATCATTTATTTAACAACTAAAAAGCAATGTCCTTCCTGACCTACCGGACGGGAAGTCATGACGACTTCCTCTTGTTGGGTCAGAGGCTATAACAGCACTCTATCACCAACAGTGCAAAGCACTCCAATAAATCGCACCGTAGAGCGAGACAGCGCTATTGCTGGCTATTAGCCTATATCAGCCGCTCTCAGGTAAGAAATATTCATGTTTTAAGACGAATGATCTTGCCAGGATCACTCATCCCTTCGGATAAATATTTCTTAAAGAATTTAACCTTTGTGGTACGCATATCCACTCGTGTGGCTACGTCACCATTCCAGTGAAACTCTTTACGTGGCCAGGGTGAAGAGCAACAACTAAAAAGCAATGTCCTTCCTGGCCTACCGGACGGGAATTCACCCAACAAAGTAGCAATTTTCAGAATCAACCACTAAGAGGAAGTCGTCATGAATTCCCGTCCGGTAGGCCAGGAAGGACGTTGCTTTTTAGTTGTTGCTCTTCACCCTGGCCACGTAAAGAGTTTGACTGGAATGGTGACGTAGCCACACGAGTGGATTGCGTACCACAAAGGTTAAATTCTTTAAGAAATATTTATCCGAAGGGATGAGTGATCCTGGCAAGAACATTCGTCCTGGGAGATGAATGTTTCTTACCTGAGAGCGGCTGATGAAGGCTAATAGCCAGAAACAGCGCTGTCTCGCTCTACGGTATCATTTAGTTGCATAATTACTTTACCCAATAAAGTAGCAATTTTCAGAATCAACCACTAAGCGGCTTACATAGTCCGCTACAACATTGTCTTTGCGAGGAATGTCCTTCACGGCATAGTCGAGCTCCTGCAGTACCAGCGCCCATCGCTTAATTCAATCGTTTCGAAACTTTGCATCCTTTAGAAAAGTGAGGGGTCGATGTTTAGTCTGCAAAACGAATGGCTTACAGGCCAGATACAGACGAAATTTCGATACTCTCCACACAATGGCTAAACACTCCTTCTCGATGGTGGAATACTTCCGCTCTGCAGATGTCAGCTTCTTGCTTCCGTACGCGATTGGAACAATCTTCATTCGTGTTCCTGCACAAGAGCAGCCTTAAGTCGACAGTTTGATGCATCGGTACGCAAAATATAGGTCTTGTAGTGATTTAGCAGAAGCAGAATAGGCCTATGCACCAGGCTTTCGCGTGGGGTCACAAATGCCTCTTCTTGAGCATCTTCCCATCTCACACTTTCCGGCAGTCCCTTTTTTGTCAAGTCACTTGGTGGCGCCGCGAATGATGGCATGTGGTTGCGGTAATAGTTGGCAAGACCCAAGAACGATCGAACCTCCTTTTTTGTTGTGGGTCTCTTCGCACTGCGTATCTTCTCCAAGTTTTCCTCGTTGATTGAAATGCAATTTTCTCCGATGGAATGTCCTAAAAACTCGACAGATTTCGAGCCAAATACGCACTTAGTAGGTTGAATAACTAAGCTTGCTTGTCTTAGTTTTTCCAAAAGTTTATCAAGCACCTTCAGATGAGTAGCTTAGTCCTTTGTGTAGACAATCAGATCGTCTATATAGCAGCAGACTCAACATTGCCCATGTTTTGAAGTAGCTTCCTCATTCCACGAACCAACATACTACATGCAAAAATTCACACCAAACTATAGTAAACACAATTGTGACGTCAAACAAGAAGAGAAATCATATGACATGCAAAAATTCACACCAAACCACAGTAAACACAATTGTGACGTCACAAACACAAATTTTGACCCAGTGAAATTACGTAATGCAGAGATCTGTCCAGAATATTCACGAAAAAAATACGTCAGTAGAAAACTATGACTTCATAATGCAATCTTATGAAACAATCCCACGAATAAAACTTTGGAAAACAACGCATCGGTCTAGAACGTTCTACAGTAGACAACGCATTTCAAACAAAACATAATTATGAAACAGCTATATCGTTACGTTATCCTTCGCGTGTTCTTGAGATTTATTCTGTGTTTTTTTTTATAATCATGGAGAAAAAAGTAGAAAAATTGCCATTTTCTAATTTGTGCTATATTCCAGACTGTTCTGTTGTCAGGGCACCTACAGCGGTAAAATACTTGAATTTTGTCTTTATACTTTATAATTCTTAGCTTATAGCCCATACCCATGCCGATGCTTTGCCGGCACTGTTGATTATTTACCATTACCCTTTTATTCATAATATAGTTTAAATTATAAAATATGCAACTATGAAAAAAAAAGAAACAAAGCTTAAATAAACACTACATAAGTTTCGCCATAACATGTACTACTCAAACTATTACAAAATACTATTGAATCGAAACTTCCAGATTACAAACCACACGAGAGTTAAAAACATTTATTTACTCAGCATGGTGTTATGGCAATAACGACAGACGCGTTTCGCGTTAATTGATGCTCTTCAGTATCGTGTAATCGCAAACATAATAAAACCAAAGCGAAAATATAAGATTAACGTTCACTGCGCAATGCACGCTCGACCCCAAATTATACTGTTGCATTGACAGCCATGGTTCCCATTCCAGATTCCTTCACATCAAAAGATTAAGCTTGCGGAATACGGGACCTGCGTCGTCTTCCTTGTTAGTTCGTTTATCTTTTCCTTAGCACGGAAATGAACTCGACCGGCTGTCTTCTCATCCGACAAAATGAGAAAGAATTTCTTGTTGGTGAGAAGGATTCTGGAATGGGAACCAAGGCTGTCAAGGCAACAGTATAATTTGGGGTCGAGCGTGCATTGCGCAGTGAACGTTAATCTTGTATTTTCGCTTTGGTTTTATTATGTTTGCGATTACACGATACTGAAGAGTATCAATTAACGCGAAACGCGTCTGTTGTTATCGCCATAACAACACGATGAGTAAATACATGTTTTCAATTCAGGTGTGGTTTGTAATCTGGAAGTTTCGATTAAATTGCCCTTCTACGTTTTGATACTATTGAGCCTCAATTTAGCAGTAAAGCTTTTACAGCTTGGTTTTCAAAATGAGATGGTTCGCACTGGTCAAAACATCAAGTTTGTGCACACCGCACCAAAGTCGACTACATTTCGACCAAAAGTACCTGCTGCGTCACCTCGGTGCGAATCGAAGCACGGCCAGTTAATTGTATCGAGTTCTGCGCTGCACGTAGTAATGAGATTGCGTAACTGGCGTCTCGCTGCGTGCGGCGGGCTATCTCTTCTAATTTAGTTTGTCAACGCAAATCATTAGCTACCTTTTGATTGCACTGCAATTTTTGTTACTAGTTGCTGACTGCTGAGCTAGAACGTGCTTGGCGTTCTGAGCAAGCTTGGGGTTCAATAACCAAAAGTATATTATTACTGACCTATGTTCTCCATGCGAGAAGTTTTTGTCGTCGCATTTCCGATTTTCCTATTCGCTGTTACGAAAAAGAATTTGGTGAGTTCTATTTAATGTTCACTTTGAAATAGTTTCTCTTGTTTACGACTGAATTTATGCAGAAACTGGGTAGATGGATGGATGGATGTTACTGAATTGCTGATTATTGGACGTAATTGGTTCAATACTTATTTGTCTTCTTGGCTGTGTGGATTCAATATCAATATACCGATCTACCACGTTTCAAAGTCGTGTTCTTTTGTGACGCAAGGCAAATACAGAGAACTACTAAGTCGTTACAAAAGTTTCAAATTCTTTCTTGGCTTCGACCTCGATCGTTCAATTCATTTGTCGGATCCTATCAACAAAAAGCTAAGTTTGAATTGACTGTATTTAAATTTGTTCTTAACTTCATTTGGAATTTTCAGAAGTTTTTTGAGTAACACAAGAACCTGTGGACATTGTTAGTTAGCAGAGCTAAGTTGTTGCCTGCATGTACCGGTTCGGACTTTTGTGCATAAAGCTTTTGAATCACTAGCACTTATTTAGTGTGTTAGTCGAATGTTTAGGCTTATTTACTGTGTTATTATCGTGTCTGAAATTTTTATTATGTCAATGGTTAAGCAAATTAAGGGTGGGGGGCCATCTGAAGTCATTGCATAGAACAGTAAAGATATTACCGGTACTCAGGTTTTGCAATCGGCTCTTCACGATAAGTATGCTTCCGCCGAAAGATTAATGTCATTAAGACGCACCGATAGAGAAAGGGTTAAGAATGCTGCAACCACCTTATGCGGGGGAATCGATGTTATTTACAAGGATTTGATTTCAGCCCTCACGAAAGAGAATCGAGTTTTGGGTTCAATTGAAAGTGCTCGTAAGAATAGGGCGGAATTTGATACCCATCAGGCCGAATGGTTTGCATCCTTAGCAGCTCCTAGTCGGCACAGTCATATCTCCAATCATACTTCCTTTTCTTGTGGGCATAGTTCTGTCTCTTCTAGCTCGAGCGTGAAGCGTCGAGCAGCTGAAGTTAAACGGATTTCAGCAAAGTTAGCATTGTCTCAAGCAGCAGAGAGGGAATTGGAAGAACAGGAAATGGCCGCTCTTCAAGCGGAACGAGAGAGAGAAATTCTTAATTTAAAATCCAGACATGCTAAGCGTGAAGCTCAGCGAAAGGTCGAGGTGGCTGAAGCAGAACTAAAGGTTTGGAGCCTGCATGATGAATTTAATTCTTCTGTGCATGCTGCACCCGTCTCTCTTAACGTTGATCCTGTCCCAGATCCTGTGAGCCCATCAGCTGCTGTGCACTCTGAACGTGGTTTTCTCGACACCGATCTGCCTAATGTAGATCATCAGCACTTGTCTGTTCTTGTGCACTCTGCACCTGTCTCTTGTGTTGTTGATCTGCCTCGTCCAGATCATCTATCATCCTTTCCTGTACGTACTGCACCCGGCCCTCTTGACATGGATCAGTCTGGCCTAGATCATCAGCACTTGTCTGTTCCAGTGCACTCTGCACCTGTCTCTTCTGTTATTGATCTGGCTCGTCCAGATTATCAATCATCCTTTACTGTGCATACTGCACCTGTCGCTTACGATTTCGGTTTACTTCGTTCACATCATCACTCATGTGGTCCTGTGAACTCTCAATCTCATCCTGTCTCTTTTTGCTTTAACTTACCGCATTCCTCTACGTTGCCACCACCGGCCTTAACACGTCCTATGCGAAGTAGAATGGGTGAAGGTCCTCACAACGTCTTCGTGAGCAACCTCAATGCCAATGCACCATGTTTTGTGTCTAGTCACACTGGTGGCGGTGACCACCCAAACCTTTTCAAGGATACGGGGATGTCAACCAACGGAACCATTGCGAGGAACTATACCAATGCATTTCTCAAACAGACGTGAAGATCAAGATCGCGGTCATCAAGATGCTCATGACCACAAAACGGCACCACTCTATTAGTATGTCACTGGACCAGGAGTTTCTATGCAGGTTGTATCTTCCTCTTACCCACAAATTTCTTATTAGGACGACCGTTTCATTCTAAAACCTGAGATTACCAAATTTAATGGTGATCCTCTTCAATATCGAAACTTTAAAACTAATTTTGAAGCTCACATTGAAAGCAAGTTTCGAGATCCTAAAATTTTTGCTGTGTCTCTTACTTCAGCATTGTGATGTGAAGGTTCGCAATAGACTTCAGCACTTTTCGGAAAAGGGCCAATTTGGTTACCAAATGGCACAGGACCGCTTAAAGCGAGAATTCGGACAGCCATGCATAATAGTAGAAGCTCGTGAACAGCGCTTGAAAGCTGCGAATGCTATTAAATCTAATGACTTGGAAGTAATCAAGAATTTCGCTGAGCTTCTGAAAAAACGATGATTATTCTGGAAAACATCCAGCATTACGGAAGCATAAATTCTTTGGATACCATGACCCAGCCTGTAAATAAACTACCTTAGGAAATGCGTAAGCAATGGGTTAAAGAATCCGTAATCATTGAACGCAGGTTTTCTGAAATTGCCGAGTTCAGGCATTTTGTGGCGTTTATTGAACGTGAAGCAGAAGCAGCTAATTCTCTGTACGGTCGTAGAGTTTTAGGATGTCATTCCAAGCAGCACAACTTTTCTAAATCCTCTAAATCTTCTTATTTTTTCCACTCTAGCGTTGCTTCTCGTGTTGAACAACAGCCTCCAGTCAAAAAAACGATCAAGTGTTATTTTTGCCACAGCCCTGATCACTTGTTGCAAGCCTGTCCGCGCTTCATTGAAGCCCCCGTTGCTGATAGATCTAAGTTTGTAAAATATAAAGGACTTTGCTTTAAGTGCCTGAATTCAAGGCATCGAACAAGGTTCTGTAGGAGGCAAAACAGTTGCACAGTGGAAGGCTGTAAGGGCACTTTTCACAACACTCTTCTCCACCTTCACAACTCTTCACCTAAAAATGAATCTTTATCAAGTGAACCTGCTGCCATTTTCAGTACTTGTACGAGTTCCATTTCCAGCTCGGAGTCTCTCTCTAAGGCAGTATACCTTTGCATAGTACCAGTAAAGGTTCGATACCAAGACCAGGAAGTATTGATCTATGCTTTTCTTGACCAGGGGTCTACCCACACCTTTTGTGATAAAAGGCTAGTAGAAGCGTTAAATATTATATGATGTAGAGATGAAGTTTACGTTCAAACATTGACATCTACACGAGATTGCAGTGGCCTCAGATGCTCTTTAAAGGTGTCTCCTCTAGATAATGACAAGGAGTGCACTCTTGCGAATGTTTTTTCTTTTGACGATGCACCAGTGAAACCAAACTTAATTTCTGCAAGATGCAATTTAGAACGTGCGTCTCATTTAAAGGACATCACTTTACGTCAAATTGAAAATGTTACTGTAACAATACTGATAAGAGCTGATACCCCTAAAATGTTTTCTGTAAGGTCAGTTCGTACAGGCAAACGTGGCCAATCAATTGCAATTGAGACGCCTCTGGGCTTGTCCTTGCTTGGACCTTCCCTTTCTACTTCTGTCGCCACTGATTGCTTTGTAGATCATGCTAATGTTAAAGATGAAGTGCTGCACAGGCAAATCCAATCTCTTTGGGAAAAAAATTTTCTGCCTGAAACGTCTATGTTTGAAGTGTCTACCTCAAGAGAAAATCGCATGACATGCGAACTGTTTCAATCTTCTATCACTCAGATTTCTGGTCACTACCAACTTCCGCTTCCTTGGAAGCCAGGTTTGAAAAGGGTACCAGATAATCTTCTTCTAGCCCAAAGACGCTTACGAAGTTTAAAAGGAAGACTAACCCGAAATAAAAATTTACACTCCAAATATATTGACACCATCAATACCTATGTAGAAAAGAACTACGCAAGACCTGTTACATCTGAAGAATTGGTCGACCAAAATATTGTTTGGTACTTGCCGCATCACCCAGGTCCCAGTGTACCAGCCACACAAACCGGACAAGTTGCGTATAGTTTTCGACTGCGCCGCTAAGCATGAGGGAACATCTTTAAACTCTGTATTGATGAGTGGGCCAGATATAATGAACTCCATAGTAGGAGTACTTACTAGATTTCGTATAGAATCTGTTGCCTTGACTGGTTGAAATCACTGAAAATATACTTCGTCGAAATCATTGAAAATATACCGCAACATTTATCGAAAAAATTCATCGGCGATAATTTATCGATTACCGATATTGCTTTAAAAAATTGAGATTTATCGATTATAATGATATCGTCCAGCGCTTTTAGTTATCCATTACCGTAATCGCTTTAGTATAGAAAAGGTTTATCGTGGCCATCTCTGAAAGTATGCCACTATAGGCCTATATAATAATAATAATAATAATACAGGTTTATCGACTTCAACTAGACCTGGTGAAAGCAGATCTTTCGCTCAGAAGTCGTAATATAAGCATCATGGACAGACACAATGAAGCAAGCAGACAGCAAGCAGAGTAAAAATGCACAATTATTACAGAAAGAACGAACTATAATGTGCAAGCCAGTACTTTAGGAAAGTTAGGTTGTTGGAAATTATTGTAACGTGTTGAAAAAACAATTTCGAGATGTGTGCTCTGGTGTATACACTTATTTTACTGGAGCCGAGCCAGGTCCATCTAGTGGTGGCTACGTCAGGGTTCACATTTAGGCTCACGCATTCCTGGAAGCATTTCTCTTAAACTCTTAGGGGTTTGTGAAACTCAAGTTAAAAATCCTTGCAATAAACATTTTCAATCCAAAAGTATAGTTTAGTAGCTTGACTTTCATCTATTTTTCTCACATCACAACATCTTTAGATTGTTAATAGTTAAGTCTACTGTATTCTAATCCAAACATCTCTACAACACAAATATCACTCTGTTTTGACTTTACGGTTCCGATGTACTTACTTTCTGGTTTTGTCAAAGGTGTTTCAATTTCCCCCATAAATTGATATAAGAAGCAGGCGTCTTCAGTAGAGTTACATTCCTTTTCCAGAAGCCTTTGTCTATACGGGGTATACAGGCCGATTCCGGGTACACTTCCTACAAATCCTTGAGATTCTTTACACCGAATGCCATCGACGAATGCCGTTGAGAAAATAAAAATGAACAATAATGTGCACTTCAAAGCAAGCATTTTTTGTTCAAATAAACCGACTTCTTGTTTATTGCTACGTCAAAAACGAATCTAAATTTAAACAGTAATCAGGGACGATTTCAGTGTGACCGGAGGGGGCCTATGCTCCTCTAAATTTTGCTCGTTTCCGGAGTTGCCTTTCCCCAGTCTAATCCACAAAATTTCGTTGGACCATTAATTTTCAACTTATTTTGTTCGATTTTTCCTTTAAAAAGGGTGTTTTATTTCCCCCTATCAAGCGCGGATTAAACAGTTTTTGTCGGGGGGGGGGCAGAAAATTTAATATGTTAAGGTCTTTTTAGAAAGCCGAAGGAAAAAGTTTATGATTAAAGTACGCTATCTAAGGAAACAACCAAAATATTTCATTCACACTTTTGCTTGATGCTTTGCGCTTTATTTAAAGGGGAGAAAAGGTCTCACAGAAATTCAAGCTGTTAAGCCGTGGTTAAAAATTTTTGCTGAAAAAATTTTAGTTTACCTCATTTTTGGGCCATAGGAAGGATAACTGACAAAAGTAGGCTAGCTTTCGCAACGTCACAAACAAGGTGTAGCCAGGGGGTTGAAACAGGTAATAGCTTCCCTCCCAAATTTTTTTTATGAATCAACATTGATATTAGGGTGGAGTGAAAAAACTTTTTTTTAATGTCACCACATCCCCTATCTAAAAACCTGGTAAATCACCTAAACCAATTTTGGCAAGTTTAGTGGGGTTGGCATTTAAACCCAGCCACCTACCAGAGGTCAAAGGTCACGAAAAGGTCAAATTTTAAAAAACTGACTTATCTGGAAAACTAGACATGGTACTGGTAGTAACTTGATATTGATCTTAAAATTTGCAGAATCACAATGTTTATATCTGTCTCAAAAGAACATTTTAGTTTAAACCCACTCGATTTGGATTAATTCGGAAAAAACTGTTTTTTATGTCTTTTCGCATAAAATAACAGAAAATTTTGCCTAATTTTGCTTTAAATTTATCGATGTGATTAGGCCTACAAAACAAAGTTCAGCTGTTGGTCTGAACACAAAGTCTTTTAAAATTGGAGATAAAGAAATGGCATACACTGCCAAGAATTTCCTAGTGCTAAACTTCCTACCAAAAAACACTGCAACTGAACGTATGCTTTAGGAAAAAAATTGGCTCACAAAGGACACAGCAATGAGAGTTTCAGAAGAATATTATTAACATTTGGGTGCTTTGTAGAGTAGCCTATAATCAAAATCAAAGTCATCTGTTCAAAAGAGAGTGCTGGAATAGGTAAAAAGTTTTAACATGTTTATTAAATACTTTAAAGCTAAACGGTATAGCTAAAGGAATAGGTAAAAAGTTTTAACATGTTTATTAAATACTTCAAAGCTAAACCATGGTACAACAGATCTGCTGAGCACGATACTGGTAAATAAGTTAGTTTAAAAGTGATACCGGTAGGCTATGAAATTGAGATCAAGCTGCAAAATATAAGTAAGCAGGAATTTAGTTGTAATAGGTCTAGTTTAGGGGTACCGGTATGGTACACCTTACGGTACAGGTTTAAAGGGGTTAGGTCTAGTGTCAGCCCCCAGGTTCGGTTAGGGTTCGGTTTGGTTAGGATTAAATTTGGTTAAAGTTAAACTTAGTTAGGGTTAGGTTTGGTTAGGCCTAGACTTGGTTAGGATCATAGGCTAGGTTAAGTTTGGCAGACAGAAAGAGCACGGGGGCTAATATTGGACATGACCCATTTGAAGTAGGTAGACTTACCAAACCAGGGGGTCTGAGATATCGGTACCGGTAAATAAATACCGGTAGCGGTAATGCAGATGAAATAACATCGTCTTAATCAAATTAGGACTTATTGTACAGATACTGGATAGAATATTGGTACCGGTAGGTGCAGTGTTACAGTTTATACCGGTAGTACTTTAGTAAAATTAATTTTCATCAAGCTTTAAACCGAGACAATGAGCCAAGCCCAAGTCACAGCTTCAAGTTTGTCGACCAATAATATTGTTGAAAAGTTGAAACAAAAAAGTTTGCAGCTGTAACATTTCAAGATTGATTCTGGCAGAACTACCCCACGGTTGAACGTAAATAGGTCTTGTCTAGAGTAAGCCGTTCGCGTCTAGAATAACTCGTCCGCATAAGGCAATGAAAGACATGGGCGAGAGCCAACATAAGTATCGGTAAACAAACCAAAACTAGTGTAGTTTAAGAAATTTTAATTTAGAAATTTATAGTAACGTTTATAAATATTGGATCTGCGGAATCTCAACATCAAACAAATTGTACTGCTGGGCTTTGCTTATTATTTTTTAAAGACAACACTATATGGCTTGTATTTTTATTCCTGTCTAACCTATTTGCTTTGTATGATGTTACAAATTAGGTTTTGACCCCTAAGTTGGTTGCGTACAATTTAAACATAAGTTTGCTCTGTGTGTTTTCATTCGCTGGTCATGCTGTGCTTGTGACTGGTTGAAACTCTCATTTCTTCAGTTACTTTGTTGCTACTGCTTTATGGAGCAGTATAAAAACAATGTGGCATTATTTTAATTAGCTTTGTTTTCATGCTTATTTCATTAGGTTGGTTAAAAGATTTGATGTAATTGAAGTTGCAATGCAAATATTAAAACCTTTATCTGATTTTTGAATAATCAGCTTCATTATGCTTCAGCAACTGTTACCTTTGGAATCAAAACACAGGTTTAACATCTTGGTTTATCGTCAAAACTGCACAAAATAGAGTGCTCATGTTAATTGTGCTTCCTTGTCGTTTTTCACCAATTAATAGAAAATTTTCTTCTGCTTTTTAATTTAAACTTTTAACTACTGATTCCCCATGATCATTTGTCAATTGGTGTTGGTTAGTGGTAATTGTCAGCAGTGAATTGAATGATTGACTTGTCAAAATTTAACCCTGGATGAAAAAGGACGTCGCATTGTTTATCTACAGCTTTTTATACATAATGTGACTGTACGGTGTACAACTTTTTTGGAACTTCCTGTGTAAGTTCAGTTACAGGTGTTGTTGTAGTATGTTTTGTTACCACTGCTTGAAAGCTTCAGAATATCATTTATCAAGTATTTTTAAATTATATTGTAACCTATCGCCGCATGTATACTTCAACTTCACAGTGTCTTATAGATTTCCGGTGTTTCATTTTTCCAATATTCTGTAAATATGTTTTTCAGGCACCAGGGGTAAGATTTTTTTTATTAAAGCTTGGTTAATGAAGTAGTGGAATAGATTTTACTGCTGTGAAAAACTTCCAAGTTGTGCAAATGACTCAACAATACTAGACTTAAATATCTGAAGAAAGAAAAACTATTTGTGTTACAAAACACCATTTAGTCTAAAAAAATATGGATTGTCACTAGAAAAGCATTTGGTTTGATTCACAACTGCTGGTAAACGTTCGATGAATAGGATGAAAGTTGATATATATTTGCAATTGCATTGTAGCGAGAAATTCTCAACAGCATTCTCAGATCGATCGGAATAACGTGTGCAGAATTCCTTTCTGACTCCATAGGGTGGCTTCTGACTCGGAGACTTCGCTGTCCCTTCGGAGTCACCCTGTCACTAATCCTTATGTTATTTATCTAATGCTTGTGTTTTTGTCTTATCCGTTGTAATTAGTGACGAATGAACAAACTTGAACTTTCTGGAACCAGCTATTAACCTGAAAATTCAGGCCATCACGGGCACGAGAAATGCAAGCGCCATATCATAAAAAAACATTGTCTTAATACTACACTGTCGGATATCAAAGGATTACAGTATAAACAGCGTCAGACACTAAAAAGTTATCTGTTTAGCTTTGTATAAACGTTATTATTATTGTATCATTTATGATTTTCGATTTGTGTGCCTGAAAACTCAGTCGTTCGGTTTCAACAATTGTTTGACGTCATCGAGCCTCTTTGAGATGAGGCGACAAAGTAATGTAATAGACTGGATTACCAAAGAATTCAAATCATACTTTTGACATGCAGTGTACCTTTATACCTTGTGAAATAAAAACTGATGTTCTGTGCGTTAATTTTTCGCCTACCTAATACGCTTTAACGAATTCTAATGAGTACATTTTTGAAGTTGAATTGATTTAGAAACCTAATGACGTCATCGTAATTGCATGCCTCATCTGGCAGGTCACGCTACGCCACTGGTAAAAGTGCATGAACAACTGACTGCCAGTGAAATAAGATTTCAACAAAGATGCATCAGCGAAGTTCAATTTGATTATCCATCTACATCTACAATTACTGACAATATTTCATTACCTAGAGGAAGTGATTCTGAAGTGTCAAGTACCGGTAGTGTGTCATGTTACGAATTTTATGAGCCATCTGCTAAGAAACAAAAACTGGATTCAGCTCAAAATCGAGGGCAATATTTTTATTTGGCTCAGTATGGCGAGAGATACAACATACCTCACAGAGCTGTTGCTGCCCTTGCAACCAGTGTTTTGATGGACCATGGCATAATTGAACCAAATGATATCAATAAAAAATTTGTGATTGATTGAAGTAAATTACGAAGAGAGAGGATGCGACACCGAAAAGAAATTAGAAAACAATAATAACTATTTGCCAAAGTGGAAGGAGTATAAATTATGTTCATGGGAAAAAATATAGAAATTGGATGGCAAGAACTCAAGAAAGGTAGAAATTGAGAAACACATCGTTATGGTTGGGCAACCAAGAGAATTTTATTTATCAAACACGACTCCTGATTCTCCAACTGGCTTAAGCATTGCCACAAGCATAGTCAATGAAATCAAAGACATTGATTTGGCTGGTATGCTCAATAATAGTGGTATCCTTGCCAACTGCCTTTTCTGTGGCTTTTTCTCGAACCTTTAAAATCTTGTTTATTGCCAAGCTTCTAACTTCTTGATCAGAATCACTTGGTATTCCAAGAAGGACACACGGAAAATACGAATTATGTTGGAAGGTTTCCAGTGCTCTATCTCTGATCTCTTTGTTGGAAAATTTGCTGATTCTTTCCAACGTAGAATGAAAATTTTGGGTACCATCGGGTAATAGAACATTTACATTTAATTTGAAACCATGATGAAAAATACACTTGACTCGAAATTCTGCTAATGCTGTAAGCTGCTTTGAAGGGTTGATTTGAGAAACATATTAACGCAAAATGCGAGTACCTAGTCTTAGCCAGCTGGACATAAGACCAACCTTGTCTCCACGTGGTGTCCGGTGGAAACAACATTGTAATGTTGGCTAAACAGGCTCTGACATTTTTACTTTTTATGTTTACCTACTTAATTTTAGCAACGGCCTTGCCTGTTGAATTTGTTCCTTGAAGCATTTCGGCTTCTTTTCCTAGCGGACGAGAAGTCGAGCTGTGAAGGAGGGAGTGGATAAAGCAGATTTGGCATTAGCGAGGATGCCGGTGGTAGGCACCAAAAATTGTTCATATGGGACATGTTAGAATTGCGTGACTGGATTTCAGATGACTGCGATAGAATCTCATAGTTGTAGAAGGTACCGGTCTAAAGCGTGCTCCGTACCGCGGCCGCAAGATAGTTCAGAGGCCCCGCCCCTGATCTAGCCAATCGGGGGGGCTGCCTCCGTCAGCTTGTGGAAATCTCCATGCAATTGTAGCTCCAGTTGGCGAGTGGGAAGGGGCCTACAGTTGTATTGGGGGGGGGCATTCCTGAGGCCACTGCACAGAATGACAAGTCCATTGCATATAGTTGCCTGGGTTCAGCTGCGAGACTTGACTTGGCCTAATAACAATTTTTTTTTCAAATATGGTCTTTAGGTTTTTCCCAGTTGTAAAAAAAAAACAAAATTTTATGAATGGAAAATAAACGAAAAAAGAAAACAGAACGGTTTGTTCCCCTAACAAAAGAAGAACCATTGTCGCAGCGAACAGTTCTTGAACTATTCAGCGGCAGTGAGAGTACTCAGCTAGTCAAAGCCTCTACTCCTGCAAGGGTTGAGGTGGAGACAAGTGCGAAAAGGTTGCCTTCAGCCTGGACTTCTCCTCTGTTGGAGAAGCCTCTGGCAAATCAAGAGGAAACAGTTTCGGCGGCATCGTCGATTGAAAAGTCGAATACCGCTCAAATGTCCGGTTCGCTCACTCATAATCCATCAATGTCTCCGGACATTGGTAGCACGTCTGAGTGGCATCGAGGAAAAAATCATGAAAGAAATCAGAAGCGGAAGCAGCAAAAAAGGTTGCGGAAGGGGTTGGAGGGTTTAAACCTCACTAACTCTGGAGATAGTCTTCAAACTGCCTGCAACTCTGCGTTAACGAAAAGGTCGGTGGAGTCTTCTAGCACTCAATCGAGAACGTTAGAGTTGCTTCGGAAGGAGCTGAGGAGCCTGAGAACCCTGATCACGGTTCGAAGGCAACCAGTTCCAACTAAAGTAGACTGACAATCAATACCTTGGAGCAAAGTTGTATTTTCAAAATTCATACCGTGTATGAGTAATAGATCTGCAACAAACTCTTCAAATAATCAAAAACAAATCCCATCACGAAAAACCAAGTCGAATGGATTTGAATGCTGGCAGATTAACCTTTACAGAAGTAAGGCCGCTAGCTATAACTTATGTGAAGTAACAAAAAACATTCGTTCTGGTATAGTCCTAATTCAGGAACCCTGTACCAATGGAGACGCAATCAGAAGTAAACTCAGAGGATGGAAACTTTTTCAAGGTAATAATAAAGATAAACGTCCCCGAGCATGTGTTTATGTCACTTCTGATATGACATGCTCTCTCATACCACAATTTTCTAGCGAAGATGTGGTAGCAGTGAGAGTTAAAAATGTAAGACGAGAAGGAGACAGCTTTGTATCGGCTTACATGGCTTTGGAAGAACCAGCTTCACCAGTAATTCTGAAAGAGCTGCTGTCATTCAGTGACAGAGATAAAATTCCTACCGTTACAGGAACCGATGCAAACGCACATCACACAGTATGGGGCTACTCCAACGTCAATACAAGAGGTATGGATTTGCATATGTACTGTGCTAGTGCGAACCAGCACTTCTGTAATGTGGGCAATAAACCCACCTTCAGAACGAGAAAAAGAGAAGAAGTGCTAGATCTGATTCTAACAAACCGAAATGCTGAGAACTGTATAAGTGACTAACATGTCAGTGATGTGCAATTTTTTTCAGATCACATGTATATTAGGTTTAGAGTTCAAAGTGGCACCAAAAGAACATAAATGATGAGGAACGTTAGACGTACTTGCTGGAATAAGTATGCAAACGAACTTGATCACAGGTTACATGATTTGAATAGTGCACCAGTTAGCATATCATCAGTAGTTGATATAGAAAAACTGGCATCAACTGTTTAATCACAGATAATATGATCTTACGATGTATCTTGCCCTCAGCGTAAGATCCTTCGTAAGACTGACAATATATGGTGGATCACAGAGCTAACCTATCTCTGCAGAGAGGCTCGTAAAGCCCAACGTAAAGCCATCAAATCAAAACATGGAAACGATTGAGAAGTTTTTAAGCAGGCCCAATTGATTTTTAAAAATGCCATAAGAAAAGCCAAGAGAGATTCTTGGCGTCTTTTTACGGAATCGATGAATAGCCACTGTGCAACCGCTCGGCTGGCTAAAATTATGCGTCGAAACGAAACGGTGCAAGTAAGCAACGTTTTAAGACCTATAGGTAAATTCACCAAATCTTTTGTTGAGACTATGAATTGCCTGCTAGACACCCTAGCACCGAGAAGTCGAGAGGTAAATTATAGTAAAGCAACAGAAGAACCAAATGATAACACTGCTGTGTTACCAACCCACGACGAAATTGCTAGCTCCATTTGTTCACTTGAAAAGATGGAAAGAGCAATAAACGAATTTCTGCCATTTAAGAGCCGGGACCAGACGGTATTTACCTGGTGCTTCTACAAAAAGGCTGGAATAGTGTTAGAAACATACACAAACCATTTTCCAAATGTGTTTGAAGTACAGCTATGTGCCGTAAGTATGGAAGGAAAGGACTGGTATCTTCATTCCTAAACCCGGTAAAGAAAACTATCATGAAAAGTTAAGTCTTTCCGGATGATCACTTTACCTTCCTTTCAACGGAAGTGGTTAGATAGGTTATTACTGTATCATTTTAATGATGATTCTAATTTGCAAGCAAGGTTTTCTGCGTTTCGCTATAGATTCAGAGCAGGAGTTTCAACCGAAACTGCACTGCACGAATTTGTACGACGCATAGAACTAAGCTTAGCAAAGAAAGGAGCAGCCCTAGGAATATTTCTGGATATTGTTGGTGCTTTTGATAATATCACGCATAGTGGCATTGCCAATGCTCTGCGAGAATGGAAGGTGTCACCTTTTCTTGGGTTGAGAATTGACTGAGACACCGCACAGTTCAAGTAGAGCTAAATGGTGAAAAGATTAAAAGAGAAGTAGTAAAGGTGAATCCCCAAGATGGTATTTTGTCTCCTTTTCTATGGAACTGTGTATTAAACTTCTTGTTGGTAGACTTACGCAACAAGGATTTTCATAAACAAGCCTATGCGGATGATGTAGCAATTTTGGTCACTGGCACCAACATGCTGTGGATCAAAGGTAGGGCTCAAAAAGCGCTAAATATTGCAAGTAATTGGGCTCTTAATCACGAGCTTTAATTTAGCAGTAAAAATACTGAAATAGTTCTGTTTACTAACAAAAGGAAGCCGGATTTTGGAACCTGGCGTTTAAACGAACGCCAGCTAGAAATTTCCAAAGAAGCAACACTACTAGGTATAGCACTTGATAATAAGCTTACTTGAAAACCTCACATAACACGAATTGCTCGCAAGGCGACTGCTGCGTTATTACAATGCAGGCAAATAGTGGGCAGGGCGTGGGAGTTAAATCCAACTAGCATGCGATGGATATACACTGCAATGATACGACCTGTCATCACATACGCGTGTACATCCTGGGTTGGTGGAGTAAATAAAAAATATCTAGAGAAAACACTTTCAAGAGTACAAAGACTAGCGTGTCTAATGATTTCTTCAACGTTTCCCAACACCCCCTCAGAAGCTTTAGAGATGCTGCTGAATATCATGCCAATTAATAAATTCATACTGTCAGAGGCAGTAAAAGGATCATATCGGTTATCCCGTGGGAGCTTTTAGCCTGCCAAGACAATTGGTTCAACAAGAAAACCAAAAGTCATGTAGACGTAAGCAACGAAGGAAAGGAAAACTTGCCCTTGCTGAGCCAGCAGACCTAATAACTAAAACAAAGGTATTTGGAAAACAGTACAAATGCCTCGTTATGGAACGCAAGGACGCAATGCAGTATGAAAATGCTTTAAAACCAAGCATAATCAGATGCTACACTGACGGATCCAAGGTAAATGGAAGAGCTGGTGCGAGTTTTTACATAGAATGCGCATCAGGCTCTCAAACAGATCAAAATTTTTTCTATCTGGGAAGATGTAGAACTGTTTTCCAGGCAGAAGTCTTTGCTATAGCTGAAGTAGCAAAGAAACTGATCATGGATAGAATTGCAAATGAAAAAATTATAATTTTAGTGGATAGCCAAGCCGCAATTCTGGTAATCCAAAACAATAGTGTGAAATCTAACACAGTATTAACGTGCATCAAAAGCCTGAATATATTGGGTAAAGACAATGACGTCACTATCGCCTGGACGCCGGGCCACACCCGGCATCCCAGGAAATGAAAAGGCGGATATCTTGGCTAAATCAGGATCAGCATTAAACTGCCCGGGGCCTGAACCTTTCATTTCCATCCCATATGCTGATTGTCGCGCTGCAATAAAGGATTGTAGTGTCAAAAGATGGAAAACATCTTGGATAGAACGAAAGGACTGCTTGAGAACAAAAGAAAATGTAGGATGGGCTTCGCCCCAGTTAACTCAACGACTTTTGAGGCTCAAAAGACTTAGAATAAATGAAGTCTTGCAAGTCCTCACAGGTCACTGCAACTTACAGAAACACAGGTGCACCATGGGACGTGACGTATCATCGACATGTCCAAAATGTAACCTGGAAGAAGAAACTCCAAATCACCATGTTGGCGAATGCACCTACTACCAAGCCCTACGAAAGAAGGTTTTTGGTAAAGAAAAAACCTCAATAAAGTCGGTGGTCGAAAATCTGAATATAAACCTCCTGGCTAAGTACTTACAGCAGGCCGGAAGACTTGCTGAATACGGCCAGTAGTAAATTAACTAAACGAGAAAGCGGTGAAAGTTGCAATGGGCCTAAATAATGGCCTACACAATGTGCCAGTGAGGATTAAACCTGGTCAGTCTTCTCTGGCACCACCCCCTTTAATAATAATAATAATAATAATAGTGTTAGCCATCTTGCATGATACAGAGGTTCAATTTTCAAATGCTGGATATTTTCGTCAACTTTTCCGAGAATCACTCACCCACATATTTGATATGCTTAATATTGGTCAGAGTTGAGGTCATTCAAAAGTACGGAAAAGTTGGATTCTTATTTGGTTTGAAAATGTTGACCTCCCAATTAGTCACGCATCCAGCAATATTGCTACCAATCGGACCAGAAAATTTACCTACAAAAGTTGTTGTCCCATTAATTTCCATAAAAACGTGCCTAAGTAGCAGCTTTACACAGTGTAAAAGACAAATAACTCATTGCAAAGGTTTGTGCAGTAATAATTGCAAAGGTTTAAGCAGTAACTGCAAATGTCATCCAGTCAACAACATGGCCTAGCGGTACCGCGCCCAGGTGAAAGATCTTGGTCTGCCGAAGATAAATGTAAAAGCCAAGCAATATCACCAAAGAGTCAATTTTAATGAAATTATTGAGTCTTTAGCCATTAGGCATTTAAATAGAGGACTTGACTACAGTGAAAACCAGTCCACTAAAATTGATGCATGCATGTCACAACCAAGCAGTTAAACGCCATGTGAAAATAGTCACTGAAGCAGCATCTCAAGTAACTTCATTTGAAAAGCGAGATGGGTTTATACGACAGAAAATTCGCTCAAGAAAATTGGTAAAACAATAATTTGATACAAAATCCCAATTCCTATCTAAATTTTTTCATTATTTATTTTATTTAGTTGCATATTTATCCTCCTATCGCGAGAAAGCGATCAATGCGCTATACGAGCTTGCTTAGAAGTTGCCATCCATCAGTCTACCACACCAAGATGGGGAAATCTCGCTTAGTGCATTTCTCAACGGCACAACAAGTAAACTTGCCGGCTTGTTTTCCCCACTATCCCTTTAATGCTGAGCGTCAAACAGGAAAGCTGTGAATACCAATTTTAAGTCATTGGTTTGACCCGACGCGGAATCAAACGCGATTCTACAGCTCAAGAAACGGACGCTCAATACCACTCGGCCATCTGAGCTGTTGACTTCAAAGCAATATGAGTTTGCAAACTTGATGCTTGCATGAAGATCTCAATGACTCCTCTATTACCAAAATTTAGGATTTCTATTTATGTGGATTATATGTAAAGTTTGTGCTGTAAATCATGATTGTTCTTGATGAAATTGCTTTGATATGCTGTCAGTACTTCAACAAAAAATGCAGTTGTTTCATAGTAACTCCATCTAGTATCAAATAGTCTACAGAAGTAGTAGTAATGGTGTATCAAATAGTCTACAGAAGTAGTAAGAGCTTTGTGATGCTTTTTGCTCTGACGATGTTTGTCTAAGGAAAATTTTTTGTCAATGCGACGCAGTAGAGCATAGTGTACAGCATAGTTGTCAACGGGCTGAAAATGTAGGTCCGGCCCTACCCGAACCCGATTCTCTAAGCCCGAACCCAAATCCAAATTTATCAGCCAGTTTGATCCCGATTTAAATTTATTTGTTATTGGACATTATAATTCGCATAAAATCCGTAATTTTGTGTTGTGACGGCTTTGTGTTTTAGTAGCATTGAATTACGTTTTATGGTGTCATTTTTAGCCTGGTTTTGCACTTAGTAAGCTAGTTTTCTGTTCAAGCCTTAAAGTGCTGATAATAGAAAACTGTCGGAATAGGCCTACGTCTCTACAAGTTTTGTTCCACAGCAAAATTAAGCACTGAAGTAGCTATAGCAAAGTAACAAATCTGATAGAGTAAACTCTACTTTGAATCGTGGAACTATCTATCACTGCACCAATTTTGAAAACCTCATCAAAATTTTTGAAGCCCCGAAAACCATTTAATGCGAATATTTGCAAAACTGTCGTCTTTGCTTAGACTGTCGTTTTCGCGGAGTCAATGCTCTATAAAAAGATTTTAGCTTTCAGTGCTATTCTAACGCATTTCTTGCATCATTGAAAAAGATGCTTCAAAAAAGTTCTCTCTGCACCCCCACAACCAAGTCAAATGATCGTTGAGCTCGCGTTGGTTTTACGCCGAAGCGTGTAGCATTTTTTAACTTTCGTGGTAACATTTGATGATCTAAAAAATTAATATACTTATCTTGATCAAAAAAATTTAATCAAATCTTGATTATACCCGCGATATTAAGCTGAAGCGTGTAACGAATGGCGGAGCTTAGATAACCGAGTGGCAAGAGCGTCTGCTTCTGGAGCAGTAGACTCTGGTTTGATTCCAAGTCGAGTCAAACCAATGCCTTTAAACTTGGTTTCACAGCTTTCTTGCTTGACGCTCAGCATTGAAGGGACGGGGACAATGTGGAGAACAAGCCGGCAAGCTTACTTGTTGTGTCGTCGTTGGGGCTCATTTCAGCGACTTAAGTGCCTGGGCAACGCAGTTCCAAAAATAAAACAAACATCGCAGCGGTAGTGAGTCGTTGGCGGCACTGTGTTTGATTTGATCAGCCAAGTAATCGAACTTGGACCTATTGCAGCAATAGTGATGTCTTAAACAACTACACCAACTGCATTGTAAATTAAAACAATAAAGTTTGAACAGAAATGCTTCAACACCTCGATTTTTCTGCTGTATCGTCTTAGCTCGCTGCACCGCAAATTTGACGTTTCTGTAATAGGCGTTGAATTTACCACAGTTAAGCAGGCTTGTCAAAATTTGTCGCTTGCAGCATCTCTTATTTTTTTGGCCACGAGCCGCCACTGGTCGTAGCCATTTCAGAACATGCTGCTTCGTGCGATATTAAAGTTGTTGTAATGTTCTTCTTATACGTACCAACTAGTTATCACGGTGGCACTTACACTCGTAGATAACGTAAATTTTTTAAATGGCTGGTAAGACTTCTTTCCGACTGAGAAGCAACATTTGTCCGGAGGCAAATACGCTCCGTAAGGCCCCCGATCTTCAGCAGTTTTCGACAGCGGTTCGGAGTTTTTTTAGTGTCAGTGCCGCCTTCCGGTGTAAGTCACCTGTAGGTAGGCTGGACACTACTTATGGCCAAACCGCTTAGAGCGGAAAACCTCTTACATATTTGCTTATGAACAAACCCCTCAGGGCATCCATTGTCCGGCAAGCTTTCGTACGAGTGGCTGAAGACGCGACTGTTTGTTTTTAACACAACCGCTACAGCGTTTTTGAGAGTCACGTGATGCGTAAGAAAAGTAGGATGATAAAGGACGCGTGACTTTCTATAACGCTGCAGCGGTTTTGTGTGTCGCATATTTAGTCACTCCAAGCTTTCCTTTATGCAGTTAATTTTTTCTTTCAGTCTGTTTTTGAAGCATAATATTCTCGAGACACTGTGAAAAAGCGTCGATACTAAACTGGTTTGACATTTTATGGGTGTTAAGGTTTCCCAGGATAGGTACTGGCCAGTGAACGCAAGTTTGCCGTAAGCTTAAATTTCGTTGCTGACCTTTGTGTGTTCTACGTGGACATCGTGCAAGAGTATAAGGTGTTCCAAATCAGACTTAACAGTCTACATTCCTCTCTTCATTTTACGTTCAAGAAGAATCACTCCTTCCTATTCCTCGATGTCCAAGTAAAAACACGAGAATCAGCTACGAAGCCTGTTCACCGCAAACCTACTGTAGATTCACTGGCCAGTAGGCTACCTACGCTGGGAATCCTTTACCCCGATGAAACGTAAAGCCAGTTTAGCATCGACGCTTGCTCAAAGTGTCATGAAGATCTGCTCTAAAAGCAAACTAAAGAAGCAACAACTACGAAAATTTTACTGGACAATGGATACGCTGAAGGGTTTGTGCTTTAACAAAGATCCAAGAAGTTTTTCTACTCCAAACGGTTTGGCCCTGGCCTGACTAGAGTCCAGTTTACTCCAGGTCACTTACTTACACAGGAAAAGCGGCACTGACAGTAGAAAAGAACTCCGATTCGCTGTCAAAAACTGCTACGAATCTGTGGCCGTACGAACTGTATTTGTTTCCAAACATATTCTGCCTCTTAGTCGGAAAGATATTCCACCTGCCATTCAAAATAGTTCCGTTATCTACGAGTGTAAGTGCCACTGTGACAACTAGACAGTACGAAGGAAGAACATCCCATCAACCTCAAAAACGATCAAACGGCATGTTCCGAAATGGCTACGACAACACACAATATCCCAGCAAGTGCAACCTGTCCGAGTGTGCAAGCGAAGAGAATCCAGTCCAGATTGTAATTCAGCAATTCGACAACGTTTGTTAAACGACCAATGTGCAGCCAACTACTATGGCGATCGATTTTCAATTTTGGACAGAGCGTGCAGTCCTCTTCATCTCAAGTTTGTTCAAAGACACCTACATCAGAATACAGGACTGTTTACACTAAATGCGATTTTAGTTCAGTTTGTTGTCGTACGAAATTTCATAAGACTTTTGACATAAGCAGTTGACTAAATTATCCTCCACACAATTCGAACCCAAACAATTTTGCTTTCTACCGGTTGTTTTGCAAAGCATCCTTTGATTGTTTTCTAGAATGCCGTGCAAAGTGACGCAGTTTTACGTCATAACGTAACAGTTTGGTAGCTTACGTGACTATACCGGTTATGTATCAAAATTTTCATCGTATTTTGTGTAAACATACCTTACGGCGACTAATAGAGTAGATCAAAAATGACCGATCCCCCATTTAATCGGAATTTAAGCAGAACTGGGGTCAGAAAAAGTGCAAAATAGTGTAAAAACAGTACATTCAAACTTTCATGAACTTTCATTGACATGTTCAGGTGCCGCCGCAAGCTAAAAAGATTCAAAAATGACGAAAATTTACGAAAAAGTCAACTTTTTGCAACTAATTTATTTTCACATTTTTGTTCGAATTGAATCATAGACGGGTGTTTGGTCATTAAAATATATGTCAAACTTTGCACGAAATTCAAAATATTGTTCAAAAGTAGGTCTAGTTATCTTGAGATGCCGCTATTGCGTGAAAAAAGAAAGTAGTTTCAATGAGAAACAAAAAAAATAAATTCCGCTGGTTTGACAACTGATGGTGAGTGGTGAAGTTGACGCTGGACGATTTTGTTGTGAATAGTTCGCCGAAAAGTGTGTTTACTTTCACGACTATACTCCCAACAACTCCCATTCAAGATTTTGCGAGAAATAATAAATTGCCTGGCAGATCTCCAAATTGACCAGGAAGCTTCTGTAGTGACGTCATCAGTGTGAACATTGTGTCGTCATCACATAACAGGAAAGGGTCGCAAACTTTAGTCGAAGCTTCATATTTGAACCAAGGTTGTCTTGTTCGAGAACCAAGTGTGTATTTCTGCAGATAGTTGAGTAAAATTTAACTTTGGTCTACCCAAACCCAGTGGCGTAGCCAGGGGGGGGGGGATACCGGTGCACTGGCCCCCCTTTTTGATGAAGCTTAGTCTCAAGTGTAATTAAAACAATCTTATAAAATACCGTAAACTTTGTTTCAAAAGCTCCCTCATCTTTACTACTTTTTCATTTACGACATTTGCATGTTGACATATTAACTTTTCTACAAAAAGCGCTTGTTAAGCATTATTGCATCATGACAGCGCAATGGGATCAAATATTTAAGTGAAGTAAAGAGAAAAAGCAAGGTTATATCGCAAAAAGGCAATCGAATATGGGTGCAAAAGGAAAGAATGTTTAATTAAAAATTATTTTAAGAAGAACAGGGACTTATTTGTTGTGTTTGTTGTTTTATGCGTGTCTTGTTCGTGCATATCATACAGTGACAAAATCCTTAAATTTTCTTACGTAATGCCGTGCAGAAGGCAGTTTGATTAATATAGAGTAGCCATTTGCGAAGAAGAATTGCCAGCCTAGGTCTACAGTAAGTAATAACTCCATATTCATACCCATTTGGGAAAGGGGTCCCGCACCCCCCCAAAAGTTTATGAGATGCGTCAATCAATCAATTTTCTGGACCCGCTTATCCTTGGGGGGTCGCGGGGGCAGCAGTTCGAGTTGGAGCCTCCAAGCATCTCGATCCTCCGCCACAAAGGATAGATGCTCTGCTGAGATGCCAAGGCGAGACCAACTAAGATCTTCTACGTAATCTCGCCATCGCGCTCTGGGACGGCCTCTAGGCCTTCGACCAATCGGTGTTGAACAGAGCAGTTTTTTGGCTGTTCTTTCCTGGGACATTCGTGTCACATGACCATACCAACGCAGTTGCGATCTTTCAAGTCGGAGAAGCAGCGCTTCGATGTTTAGAGATTCACGAATATCTGCACTTTTAACCTTGTCCAACAAGGTCAAACCGTTAATTCTTCGCAAGAATCCCATTTCCGCTGCTTGAACTCGAGACCTCACTTTCTCATTCATGATCCAACACTCATGGCCAAGTCAGAATAGGAACATAGACCGATCTGAAAATGGATAGTTTTGCCTTGATGCAAAGCTCCCGTTTCAGTACCACAGATCGGTGGAGCTGGCGCATTACTGCACTTGTTTTTCCGATGCGGATATCCAATTCGCTATTTTGTCTGCCGTCACTTGTGAATGAGACGCCTAGGTACTTGAATTTCTCTGACTGTTTTAGTGGTGCTCCATCAATTTGGAGAGAGCACTGCTTTGGTTGTCTGGACAGGCACATGGTTTCTGTTTTTGTTGTACTGATTTTCATTCCGGCAACAGAGCATGCATCCGAAAACCTGTGAAGAGCTTGCTAGAGACCATTTTGGGTAGAGTCGAGTAACACAAGATCATCTGCAAATAACAGACGTTGTACAATACATTCACCGATCTTTACTCCGCCACAAGACTCACTTTTCTTAACTATTCTAATCCATATAAATAAGGAACAGAATTGGTGAAAGAGAGCAGCCTTGCCGTAGTCCCACACTTACTCTGAAAGGTTTCGTCGTTGCACTGTTAACACGAACACAGACCTCGGAATGCATGTACAGCGACTTAATGGCATTTAGCAACTGGCCATCAATGCCATACTGCAACAGCACCGCCCAAAGCTTGTCTCTAGGAATGCGATCATATGCTTTTTCAAGATCAACAAAACATGCATTGACCTCTTTTGCATATTCCCACGACTTCTCAAAGATTTGCTGCAAGGCAAAGATCTGATCCATATTGCTTCGGCCAGGACGAAAGCCACACTGAGCATCCGTTAGTAAAGGCTCGACTATTTCACGGCATTTCTTTTCAAGCCATTTGGCATAGACCTTACCCGGGACACTGATGAGAGATATGCCCCTATAATTGGTGCATTTTCTCTTGTCTCCTTTCTTGTGGATAGGTATTATCACACTAGTTTGCCATTGCTTTGGTGCTTGCCCGGTACTACATGCCACCTTACAAACACGAGTCAGCCAACGAACACCTTATATGTTCATTGCTTTTAACATTTCAGGTCTGATATCATCCTCACCAGATGCTTTTCCAGTTTTCAATAATTTGATTAATGCATTCACATCTGCTTCGGTTATCTAAATATCTTCCCCAACCTGTTCCTCGTGAATTTGTATCGGTGTAGCATCAACTGGGTTTAAAAGATCACTAAAGTAGTCTCTCCACCGATTCAAAATAGCATCTTGATCTTTCAGAGTCACACCATTTGAATCTTCGATAAAGAGAGCGGCTCGAGATCTTTTTCCACGCAAACTGCGAATGGTCTGCCAGAACACTTAGTTTCTCCAAATTCCTTCCAGGCCCTTTCCTTAGACAGTTTATCTTTTGTGGCTGCCGCCTTACGTGCTTCAGACTACTGCAAACGAAGTTCAAGTGATGACTTATTTGCAAGCCAGGCCTTATTGGCCTTTTTTTCGCACGAATAGCTTCTTTAACTTCTTGGTTCCATCAAGGAGTTCTTTTCTCGCTACTCTTTGTCCCTCCAACACGCTTACGTCCACAACAGTGAGTAGCGGACGTAATGAGTGCTGTTCAAAACGAACACCACTCAGTTTCGATGTCTTCAGTAGAGGTTGGAAGTTTTTTGAACTTAGATGCAATGTTGTCTGCAAATGCAGTTCGTACCTCTTTGTCAGCCAATGATTCCCATTTGATTCGATAAGTTTCTCGTGGTCGAAAAGTCTTTTGTTTTTTTTTCAGGGTTTTAAAGCTTTCAAAGTGCAGACAACTAGGTGGTGATCAGTTGACAACTCAGCCCCTCTTTTAACACGAACATCAGACACGGTAGAAAACAAGTCCGCCGAAGCGATACAAAAATCAATCGGGGAGGGTTGTCCCAGAGAGTCTTTGTACCAGGTGTACTTATGAATTCTTTTGTCCTGAAAAAATGTGTTCATTATGCACAGCTCATTGGTGGCACAGAACTGCAATAAACACCTTCCAGTGTTGTAGTCGAGACCACATGCTTCGAGACCGAGACCAAGACCGAGACCGGATAATTTTTTCGAGACCAAGACCGAGACCAAGACCGGGTGTTTTTCGAGACCCATGGTTCGAGACCGAGACCAGCAAGAATCGAGACCGAGACCAAGACTGGCAATTATTCGGCTTACTAAAACAGATCTAAAACACCAACAATAAACTGTATAGCAAATTTTCATTTTTCTAAAAATTGCGAATTACACTTCAAATAAACAAGCATCTCCAACATGTCCGACGAGAGCCTTGCTCGGTGTGGCCGCATCATTAACCCACCCGCACTAAAAATTCGCTCAACGGGAGCTGATGAAGCGGGTACACAAAATGCATGGTTAGCAAGTTTTAACCACGCAGGAAATTCATTGCTCTTTTTTTGCCAAAAGTCAAAGATGTTTGAAGGCCCTGCAGTCATGGTTGCCACTTCGCTCAAATACTTCGTGAGTTGTGATCTTGGGTTCGCAGTTTGATTTACGGTCTCTGCAGTTCAATTTCTATTCTGTAACCCGAGGTCTATTCTACCTAGCTACCGCGTAAGCCATTGACTATATGCAGCTAACAAATGTTCACGTTTGCACTATAAATTGTCTAGAAGTAGAATGCCTACCTTCCGTCAGAAAAGAAAGCATCGGAAGTTTGTCATTACATTATTTTGTAACCTAAAATAAATCGTTCCTGCTATTAATTAGTTTCGCTGTATACGAAATCAAATTAATGTGGCGTGAGCGTGGGATTTAAAAATTCTGTTTTGAACTTTTGAGTTATGTCGAGTGAGCGTGCTGGGATTTAGAGCATTCTGTATTGAGCTATGAGTTGCAAGCGTGAGATTTAAAAATTTTGTTTTGAATTTTTGAGTTGTGTCGTGGTAGCGTGCTGGGATTTAGAGCATTCTGTATTGAGCTATGAGTTGTGCGCGTGGGATTTCGAGAATTTAGCTTAAGTCGCGACACGAAACAACTTTCGCACCTCACAATCACGAGTTAAACCAGAGTCTATTGCGTCCGAAAGGGGCAACAATAGTACATGTTTTAAAAAACAGCCAAAAGGTTTGCATGGTGTATCAAAAAACAAGCCGGTCTCGAGACCAGTTTTGACCGTACGAGACCAAGACCACAACACCTCGAGACCAAGACCAAGACCACGAAAATATGTTCGAGACCAAGACCAAGACCGCTAAAAATCGGTCTCGAGACCGGTCTCGAGACCGAGACCGGTCTTGAGACCTTCATCACTGACACCTTCCGTTCTTGTTAACGTCAGGGTCACCATGTTGCCCAATAACACCTTTTCAGGTTGCATTGTCGTTGCCCACATGTGCATCGAAATTGCTCAAAAGGACAAGGGATTCTGATGAAGCTGCTTTTCCCAATGCAACTTCAACTTCCTCCAGAAAGACTTTGTACTGTGATTCTATGTTAGGTGCGTACGCCTGCAAGATACACAGAGATCGCTCCTGCAGCCTTAGCTTTAGAAGACAAACCCTTCCTCCCAGTGGTACCCAGTCTACGACACATTCAGCTATGTTGGGCTCACAAGTAAGCCAAGACCAGCTTGAGCAGACATTGCTGCATCAACACCTGAGTAGAAAATTTTCCACCCACCGTTCAACTCGACAGTACCAGAACCCCGGCGCTTTGTTGATGAAATTCCCACAACATCAAGGCGATACTGTGGGGCTTCGCTAACAAGCTCCTGCTCTTTTCCTGTCAGTGACGAAACGTTCCAGTTCCCGATAGCTAGATCCCGGCAGTTGGGTCCAACTCGAATACGTTTTCTGTGCGCTGCCCCCATTTGCCTCCCCAAACGCTTAGCGACTGCGTTGGTGGGTTTCCGGTGACGATCAGCTTGTGGGGGAGACTGTAGCTTATTTTTCGAACGAGTCCCTTTGCCTAAAACTCGAACACGGACCTTTTTATCCTGCGCGCCGTCTGATGCAGCATGAATATTGTTATTACAACTTTCCATTTAGCTACAGCATTGGATTGCTACTTGGTCTGTTTCTCTCCTTCGACCTTACCGCCATGGGTGACCCTGCTGGAAGTGATTAAACACTACCAACGGCATTGCTCTAAGGATCATATAAAACTCAAACCTCCCCACCACGTTAAGGTGGCAATCCATAGGAGAGGTTCTGAGATGCGTCGCTTTTTATAATTCAAAGAGTTGAAAATTAAAACATAAAAAACTTAGCCAGTGCCATTTCGTTTTCATCCTTCAAACTAACTCCATACAGCCCCCCCCCCCCTTTTCTTACACCATGAATTCCAGTTTTGTTTTTTAGCTGTTGCTTCAATCAGTCAAACACTTCGACTCTAGAGTAAAGTTAGTTTCTTGATTTGTAGTTAGAATTTAGGAAACATTTTGCATGCGTTGTTAAAGATTATAGCTTGTGGAACACTCTTATACACGTGATCCCATCACATGCGTCTCAACTAATAATGATTGCATCCTCCTTTCATTTATTTTAGCCCAGCTTCTGTATTTAGACATGGACTACTAAAACATTTTTGTATCGTCTGACACTATAATAGTGACTGCACTCACTGCAGGACACCGGTATGTTCTCTTTCGATAAGAGAGTGCGCTGAAACAAGTGTTATTTTTATGTAAAGACCGTAAAAATTTGTTGGCGGCTGGGGCTGCGCCCCCTGACCCCCCTTGCTTATATTGGCCCCCCAGATCCCCCAACCATGTCCTCCTCTTTGTTAAATCGTGGGCTTACAATGATTGCGCATAATGTTGATAATTAAGAAGCGGTTTAAGGTATGAAAACAAATTTTGATTTGTTACCCAAAAATTGTAGCATCACTTCATATTTTGATATCTTTTCTTAACTTTCTTTTTTCGTGATGTTATCGGTACTCCATGCTGAATGCGGCTTTTGCAAAGTTTGTGAACTTGTGATCAGTATCTGTTTAAGCTGTTACACGAGTCCCTACGAATTTTTCGGCTGCACGACGCCTCTGTTCCTAAACAAAATAAATACGAATAACTTCAGGCAAAAACCGAAATACGGGAAGACCGCGTGAGTGTAGCGCCTTGAACAGACCATATTTTTAAAGTTCTTAGCCTATTGTAATTTGGCCCCTGCCCAAACCCACTAAAAATTTAGTCGAAGTTTTATATTTTAACCAAGATTTTCTTGTTGGAGAACAAAGTGTGTATTTTTGTACGTATTGGTACTTGGATTTTGCTTCTTGCAAGTGTGAAGATTTGGACTGTTGCGATTGTGCTAAGCTATGGAGTTTAAAATCCCAGTTTTGGAAAGAGGTTTCATGAAAGGGAAATTGTAATTTAACAGCATCGAAATTATTGAAGAAACAGTCTTTGCGACGTCAACAACATCGTAAATTCGCTCAAGCAGCTTTAGAAAGAAGCCAGGCATCACCGATTCTCATCGAGGAGTCGGTGCAAGATTTCTCAGAAGCTTATGAAGACTCTTCTGAACCAGAATTTATTCTCACGAGTCACAAATGTAAAGCAGTTGCAGCAGTTCGTGAATCTCCGCAAAAGACCTGGACTTTCGAATTTGGCACTAGCGTGCGAAAAAACTGGGGTCTCTGATAAATCCGCCGCGATGATTTCTTCTTCAGTTTGCATGACTCTGGCATTATATCCGCTGACGCTAGCGACGATGTGATCGATAGAATTAAAATTAAAAGGAGCACAAATGATATCAAAAAGGAAATAAATGCTTGTGCAAAAATTAATGATGCGGAGATCCAAAGTCTTTATTTCGACGGAAAAAAAAATCAAACGCTAATAAATGAAAAAAGCGAGAGAGTCATCACAAAAAAATACGGTACGATAGAAGAACATATTACATTAATTGCTGAGCCTGGGAGTAATTATCTTGATCATGTTTCAGTTTCTCAAGGTCCCTCCAAATACATAACAAAAGCAATTTTGGACTTTTTTGAAGACAAAAAGTGTTCTACTGATTCCATGCAAGCTGTTAATAGGTTGTGATAGGACAGCTGTTGATACTGGAACAAATGGAGGACCCTTCAAAACAAAGTAGTAAAGTTAATTGGCGGTGGACTATTGAGAGATAGGGCTACTCCCTTTTATTCCCAACGAAACATCCTCAAACTTCCAGATCTTTTTAAATTAGAAGTTGGAAACTTTGTTCATGCTCATTTGAAGAAGAAATTAATTACCTCCTTCACTTTCTGATTATTTTATTCTGACCAGTGAAGTGTCTCAAAAAATACTACATCCACACAGCCTCGAAGAAACTGTTTGTATATACCCCGCTATGCTAGTGATCGGATGCAAAAATGTATTAGGTTTCAAGGAGTGAAAATCTAAAACGATATTTCCGTCGATATCCAGAACTCTTCATATGATTCTTTTAAAATTCGGTTGAAAAAGCACCTACTTCAAACCAACAACTGAACACTTACTGGTGTGAAATCTTGAAGTAGTTTTCGTGCAAATTACTGATTCACATTCAAAAGTAAGATTAGTACCCTGATAAACTTTTATCTTGAGGTGATCACGCATCTATTCAAGGAATGGCCGATTGGGTGGTAGCGAACTAGGTGACCGAAAGGTCTGTTCGCCGTGTCCCTGCGGTCATGTGCTTCCTTTACCTTAAACTGTATTTATTTTGTGCTACTTTACCGTCAAATAGATGTTGATGATGATGATGAGGAACTGTCAGCGACATGGCCTAGCGGTACCGCGCGCAGGTGACAGATCCTACGTGACAGGTTCGATTTGCGGCTGGAACAGGTCGCAATTGACATACACAACGGATGGCTGCTGACACAAAGAGCGCAAGCTCACTTCGCAGTCTCTCTCAATTACTGTTCAATTTTCCGTTCAATAATTTGAATAGTTCCATTGCCCGAAACTACTGTAAGTTAGGCAGACCTTTGCATTAGTTTATCTGCCAATTGCATGCAAATGAGTTGCCATTGCGACATCTGATAAAAACGCTGTGTGGCAAAACTACAGGCTCTTCTGAATATACTGGAGTTATTGGCAAGCAGCTTCAAAACTGTGTAAAAATCCCACATGCGATTTTGAGGCAATTGAAGCGAACACGCCGCGCTTGTCTAATGAAGCGAAAGACAACTAAGTTGTGATCAGAAATATCTTGATGAGATCGTCAGCGCAGTAGAAGCAGGCCATGTTTAGTAAACTTGTATCCTGAAAAATGACCCATTCCCGTTGGCTTACCACGGCCAATAGAGTAATGAGACTGCATGTACCTTAGAGCAGTACAGTGCTGTTTCGGGCTATTAACCTCATCAGCCGCAATCAGGTAAAAGCACACTCATCCTTTGGAATGCTTGACCTTGATCAGCCAAAACCCCTCCGGACACGTGGAAGTCGTTATGACTTCTCATTTAGCAGACCAGGAAGGATGATGTTCGTCTTTACTGTGGTACAGTACCCTGACCACATGGAAAATTTAACCAGCGTGGTTTTAAGTTGTTAGGTATCACAGAGGTTAAATTTCTTTTGGATGTGCTAATCCGGAGGGGTGTTGCGTTAATCAAGGTCAAGCATTCCAAAGGATGAGCAGCCGATACCTTTACCTAAGTGCGACTGATGAGGGCTAATAGCCCGAAACAGTGCTATCCTACTCTATGGTACCCTATGGCTGGAGTTACTTTTGCAACTGCTGGTGATAGAGGACGTTATATCCCTTGACCCAACACGTGGAAGTTAATATGACTTCCCATTCAGCAGGCCAAGAAGGACGATGTTCGTTTTTACTGTTCAGACTGCATGTGTCAGTTACTAAGCCATCCGACACGCTGAAGAAAAAAGCCAATTGTGTCGCGACCATTTACGCAGTACGCACGTAGTTAGTTTACTTTAAACTGAACCCCCAAGCACAAAGCGGCCCCAAAAATTTGCAAAAAATTTTAACGCTTTGTTCAAATTTATCTGAAAATGTCTTTGCAATAGTCAAGCCTGTTGTACAAAAAATGCATGCTTTGCACACTCCGAAAATATCCTTATCGCTATGATCAATGACGAAAGATCTTTCGTCAGAGAACTGCGATGGAGGAGAATTTCAAAAACTAGAAGTGGGTCCGATGTTGTACGTCGATTTAACATTCTTAAACTGTCATTTGCGAGTACGGACCAAGTCAGCATGATTGAGTGGCAAGAAGACTGTATGATTGAACCTCCACTACGCAAAAAACTTTCTGAAACCGAACTTAAAAACAATATTTGGAGTAAAATTCCCATTTGCTTTCTTTCTTTCCTTTGCCATACGCAAGCTGTCGAACGAACCGTTAAGCTGCTTACGGGTGCTTCACAAGAGGCGATAAGAAATGTAAACAGAGATGGGTACGTTAATGGTTTACTTATATACATCCAGCTCAAAATTACCCTATTTTAACACTGAAAGATACTACTTTTTAATGCTGCTACAAGGAGAAAGAAACAATACCACTATTGTGTAACCGTTACTCGAAACATTGTTTTCTGTGCGTTTTTAGTCGAAGGAGGTTTGCGTTGTCAACTCAAGGACTGCTTTTTTGTGTTTTACAGTATTTTGTAAGTATGCTGCATTTTTAAGGTTCTTTTTTGATAGATGACTCATAAGACTCTCAGCTATTGTGCACTGTTCAATTTTTCGCAATCTAACTTTTTGAATTTCATGTTGCAAACGTATTGTTTTATTGTTGCACATAATGTAGATCTTTGGCATATATTTGCATTACTTCAAGGTTGTTTGGGTATTGTGTTGTTGATGTATAAGTTTATAAATGAGAAAATCAAGTCATTTCATTTCACAAATGGAGAGCGAGTAAAATCATTAACGAGAGCGGCAGAAATTATCATTGCGTTTTTGAAATTAGACTAAAGGATCCCCATAAAATATTTATTAAATGCACCCAACTATGCTGTATATATCTTGGGTCTTAGTAAAAAGTGATTACGTGAAATATACTACAAAACGAGCCCGACACTCCTTACAGGGGAGTTAAGTCTGGGACAATGCTGCAAAGAGAACTAAGTATATTGCGTGTTCATTATCAACAGCCGGGAATGACGTCATATTTTTAAAAATTTGCCAAGTTTGCGGCAGTGGCACCTCAAGCCATTTGCTTTGGAATAATATTTCACATTCTACGTAAAGTTTGTTATTTTAACTAACAAATAAACACCCGGCTATGATTTACAGTAATTCGAACAAAACTTAAAATTAATATGTTTTAAAAAATCGACTTTTTCATAAATTTTCGTTATTGTTGAACATTTTTAGCTTCCGGCGGCACCTGAACACGTTAATTAAAATGCATAAAATTTTGAATATATTGTTTTTACACTATTTTGCAGCTTTTCTGACCCTGGTTCTGGTTAAATTTCGATAAAAGAAGGCTCGGTCATTTTCTATCCACCCTAGCAACCAAATTTATGCAAACAGAAAGAACTTTTCTGTGCTCTTATAAACTGCTTAAAAAAAATTTAGGTTCCTACGACTTGTCCAGTCGGAGCCGCGGAACTTCTCGCATTTAATTGGCCAATGCACCAGCACTTCGAAGCAGTGGTGGTTTTATGCATGGGCAAGCTGGGCGGTCGCCCGGGGTCCCACCTTATTTCACACTCACGCTGTTGGGCCTCCCCTCCTAAGTCTACTCGCAACATGGCCTCCTGAAATTATATTATGCACTAAGATATCATGCAATCTTGTTTGGTTCTCTAATCTTTGCTTCACTTATTGTAGGGTTCTTCAACTTTTTTTCAAATGTTCCCCTAAATCAATTTTTTTGTTCGCATAGACCCCTCTTAGAAAATTTTCTTTCAGTCTTCACAGTACGGAATCTTTTCATTCGGTCTTCATGGACCTTTCACAACTTGTCCATGGTTTCTTTAGGGGGTTGTGGACCCCAGTTTAAGAACCCCTGACTTATTGCTTTTGTCCTGCTCTGAAGTGGTTGCTGTTTGATACTGCAGTTTTGATTTTTGTTCCAAACGTTGGCAGTCAAAAACAAAGTATGTGGTTTAAATGCTAGCCAGTAAGTTACAGCGGCACAATTTAATTTCAGCTTGTTAGTTCATTTTATCAGCTAGCCCACAGTGCAGAGTGTAACAATGTACCAATAGTACCGGTACTAGTACAAATTTGTTGAATTTAACCTAGGAGGCAACTGACATGAACCCTTTTGGTTGAAGTAAAAGTGCTTGGAATTTGTGGTTAGTTGAAATTTAGTATTGGTTTGCCTACTGGCAGGTAACTGGGTATGAGGCTCTATTTGAATAAAAAAACAAAGGCCTACCATAGGCTATGTTTTGGTTTAGAGCTATAGATTATGGTACAATTGTAACTGGCAGTAGTGGTAGGGGCAGATCCAGGGGGGATGTGGGGGATGCCTACCCCCCCATCAGCCATTTTCAACAATGCTTTGGATAAATAAAGTTTTTCTATAATTTTGAACCTCTTCATAACCATGAGTGCAATTCCACGGAGAGATATATTCCCCAATAATCTGACAGCAAACTCCCCCAATATTTTCATGTCCCAAAACTGAACGTCAGCAAACGTGATGACTTTTTTTTAGGTCTTCACTTCATTTTAGGCAAAAAATTGGGCATCTAGTAACGTGTTGACCTTTTTTTTGGTCTTCACTTTATTTTGGGCAAAAAATTGGGCATCTGCGGATGTGTCACTTTTGCTAAATCATAATCCCAATATCGAAAAATGGTCGATTTTGCTAAATCATGTCCCCCAATGTTCAACATAGATTTGCACCCCTGTTCATAACAATAAACCTTAGTTGCTTTAAGCACACATATTCGAAACTGTGCTTACAAAATGCATCATATTTGATAAAGCACTCGAAGTTAGGGGCCAAAAATATGAACAAACTTTGCCTGAAAATTGTTCGAAAAGCGCTAAAATAGCCATTACAGTATGCAAATTTTCAAAAATTTTTTAGGGGAGCGTGCCCCCTAAAGTCGATTTTGTTACTGGAGTTGCGTAAAATTTATTCTGCCGGGAAAAAACTGCGCTTGAAAAAGTAACAAAGTTTGCTGCCCCCTCCCTGAAAAAATTCTGAATACGCCCCTGACATGAAACATTTTCAAAAGACTTATTTACATTCGTTTCCGGGTCTAAACATCTTTGTATTTAGTTAACATTCAACCTAATTTTAAATCACACCCCCCCACCAAAACTTTCTGGATTCGCCCCTGGGTACTGGTAGCAATTTATAGAGTCATTCCATGTATAATCAACTAATTTAATTTGTAACCATCACAGATCACCTCTTATATTTTGGTGATGAAAATACATGGGATAGAGCTTGAAGTGACAAGATTAAAAAAAAAATTCTTAACGGGCTTCAGATTAATTGCAATTTGAAATTTCAGCCACTTGAGGGAGTTTACGTTTGTGAGCATTAATCACGTTTAGTGATTTTGTTGAATATCTTTATTTTTGGTTATATAATGATGGAACAAATGTCAATTTTAACATTTTCGGGGTTTAGAAATTCATTTTTTCTCATTAGAACCGTCCAAAGCATCTTGGTGGAGTAAATTTATGTGTAATCACAGTCAAGGGCTAAGTTTCTGACACAACTAAAAAAATAGCAAACGTTTCTCGAAAATAATAATTTTTGCATTTTTGTGTAGTATCCATCACTTAGGCTAGGCTAATTATATCAATCACTTGTTTTCACATATCCAAAAACGTAAAAATTAGCATCTTGGTTTTTGTGCTTTTGGAGTGAATTTGGTTTTAAAATTCCAATTTTTTTTTATGATCCTCAGGTTGGCAATTTTGCCATTTCATCTATAAGAAATATTTCTGCGTAAACATCATCATTAGATTTTATTCTTGGTGACATCACAGAGGCATTTTGATTAGTTCATGCAAATATTATAATTATTATGAAGTCACGTTAAGCTTTCTAACATTACCAAAAGTGTTTTTGGTTTGCAACTTGCAAACTACTGTTCCCAGGTACCCCACTAACGTGGAAGTTAAATCTTCGGTGCAATGGGTTTGACTTGGAACTAGGCCTAACTGCAAAATAGCAAGAATGTTTCTAATCAATTGCATACCAATGATTGAGCACCTGCCTTTAACTGTTTAATAGTAGTAATTGACTGCTTATAATGTGCTTCCTACTTACAGTAGTATTGGTGCAGAGTTTGGTATACTGATTACAAAACTTCTGCTGTGAGCTAAAATATTATGCAATTTGCGAGCTGTTTCAATGTTCAAGATCTACCTGATGAGAATTAATTTGAGAGCAGTAACAGTTGTGTTGTGACTAGTGATTGACTGCTTACAAGTTGCTAGCTACCCAAATATCAATGAGCAGAATTTGGTATACTGATGTAAGTTGAATTGTTTTGCACGCTATGTAGTCTTAACTTCTGCGTCCTTAGTGCTACCAAGCAGCAAATGTTTGTGGCATATCTTTCTCAGTGTTTTGCAGGCAACAGTTGTGTAACAGTTTGGCTTTCAGTGTTGCTTATACATGAATTTCTTTCTGCTCGGGTTTATTTACTTTTTATCTAGAAACTTATGTTGTACACAATGAGCAGCCAGCTGCTATGGCATAATGGCACTGTTTTTACTTAGTGGTAGATAGAGTTGACATAATGCATAAATTAAACAGTTTTGTAAAACATGATGTTGTTATTCTTCCTTATAAAACTCTAAGGCGTTGCCCGCACTTCAGCAATATATCTTCCATATCTTGAAACTTTTCTTTGGTAGGTAGTTTATATATTTACCTATTTTGGGATTTACCACCAGTTGTACAATTTGTTAGTAGGTAAGTGTGTTGATCTCATAATTCAGGGAAGTGGCTATTTTTATGGACATGTAACATTTGTTTTTTGGTTTATTTTTTTACTTCGTCACGCTTTGTGAAACCGGGAAGATGATAAAAGAAACAAAGGGTTAATTTGTATGGGCCCCTTACAAATAACCACTGCCATAATTCAGACTTCGTGTGGTTCTAGTTGTAAAAACATGTTGCGTTGTGTTGCGCAGGGGAACCCATTTTCACTGTCTTGCCCGTGGCTCTCCTAGCCAATGACCACCACTGCTTCGAAGACGTACGAAACTGTTATTCATCATGCAATAGACCACGCTTCTTGTTTTCATTTTGACGCGATTACCCACTGTCGAGTGCGTCACGAAAAGTATGGGGCGCCGTTTGTAAGCACAAGCTTGTGCAACGATTTTCTGTTTATTTCCAAAAATAGTCAAAAAATAAACAATCAAAAATAAATATATAAATTTTTTTGTTTGTTTATTGAAAAGTATCTCATTTATTAACTACTCACTTTAAAATAAATACACGAAAATACAGTACATAAACATAAAGTTTTGTATATTTATTTTTGGGTGTTTATTTATGCTTCTTTATTGAATAGTCATCTTCGTTAGTCCATTTAATATAGTTTATTCTTTTTATAAATATCCACAAATAAACACTCAAAAATAAATACCCAAAAATAAAGAGTCCAAAATAAACAACCAAAAATAAATAAACAAAAACTTTTGACTATTTATTTCACATCCATAAAATAAATTATGATGAACGTTGATTGGATGCAAAAATTGCCAAGTCATTTCTGATTGCGGGAACAGAAAAATGGATGATATGGCCAAGGAAGGTAAACAGGCTATTCAAGCTGTTCTTTAGCTCGGAAGCCACTTACTTATTCAACTAGGCTATGTACTAGTAGCCATTGTCTTCAGATGCTTGTGAATTTGTCACACTGTGAACACAAATTCTAACCTTTAATTCTTGACCCCAACCCTCTTGAGCCTAACTCCGATTTGTATTGCCATCTTCTGTCAACTGTTATCTTCTCTGTGTAAGCGTCGAATTCACACTTAGACTGCTGTATGGAGCGCTGTTAAACAATTGCGGTCTTTCACTACTTGGCTTTACTTTAACCTTTTTTATTTAATTGTTCCTCTTCTGTTCTCAAATTGTCCTACTATGGTCAATACCGGTATTCACTCTCCCATTTCGTATACCCTAAGACAGTGGTTCTTAAACTGGGTTCGACCGAACCCCAGGGGTTCGGTGAGGCTGTAGCAGGGGTTCGGCTATAATCAGAATAAGTTTTTGCAAAAAGGCATGCAGTTGTAGTAAATGAGTATCTCTGCGTGGAATGATGCATCCTTCCATCGTACTCTTTCAATGCTATTTTTGATGAATACAATTTTTCCATAATTTCAAACCCATTTGATAACAATCATCCTTACGCCTTAAACACGCATAAATCGAAAATGTGCGAACAAAATGTATCATATTTGGTGAAGGACTTAGAGTTAGAGGCAAAAAAATTAAACAAAATTTGCCATAAAAATTGTTCAAAAAGCGCTAAAATGGCCATTACAGTGTCTAAATTTTTGAAAACTTTCCGGGGAAGCACAACCCCGGACCCCCCTAGAGCCATATTTTTGTTTCTCAATTTGCTTCAAATTAACTTTCCAGAAAAAAATACGCTTAAAAAATGTAAAAATTTTATGCCACCCTCCACCGCCTTAAGAATATTCTGAATACGCCCCTGACGTGAAACATTTTCAAAGAGCTTATGCTTTTTTCCGGTTTAGACGTCTAACGTCTTTGCACTCATTTAACATTCAACCTAATTCAAAACTGCATCCCCCCTCTAAAATTTTCTGGATCCGCTCCTGGTTATAATTAAGGGTTCGATGTATGCTTGCATGACACCTGTTGGGTTCGATACTTCCGAAAAGTTTGAGAACCACTGCCCTAAAAGTTTAAATTTACTTAACAGCTTAGATGTTAAGTGAAGTGAAAATCAATGAATTAAATGAAAATATTAACAGAGAATTCGCAAAAGTAGAACACTGATTAAATGCTAATAAACTATCATTAAATTACACTAAAACAAAGTATTTGCTTATAAAACCGTTCAAAAATAAATGCGTTGAATCCTTCGATTTTGATGTTAAAATCAAGGGAGTTAAAATCGACAGATATTGCTCAATTAAATATTTAGGAATACTCTTGGACGAAGATTTAAGTTGGAAACCACACATATCTAATTTACGTAAGAAACTATTGCAAGGAGTTGGCATAATAGCGAAAATGAAACATTACCTAAACAAATAAAATCTTATAGCTTTATATTACACTTTTTTCTATTCACATGCAGTATTTTATACGGAATTCTTACTTGGGGCAGCGTTTCAGAAACTAAAATTAAACCTATTCAAATTCTTTAAAACAAAGTTCTGCGAATAATTAACAAATCCACATGGAAAGATCGCGTTACTATTAATGCTTTACATAAAAGCTTAAACATTTTAAAAATTGCTGATACTTATAACTTCGAATTAAGCAAATTTATGTACTTGTACCACACACAATTTCTTCCCAAAAGATTTGACCCTGATTTTTTGCCCATCAAACAAGCTCATCACTATAATATTAGAAGTAAATCTAATCAAAATTACTATCTTAATTCCGTAAGAAAAAACAGTGGAAAGAAATCCATAAAATTTCTTGGAGTCAAAATGTGGAATCAGATTCCCCCTACAATCAAATCTTACACATTTTATTGATTTAAGAAAGAATGTAGATAGATTCTAATTAACAAGTATGATTAAAAAAAAAATATATTAAACCATTTCACGTTACTAGTATGTTAAACTCCTGTACAATTGCTTTCCATTCAAACCAAACTTGGGAGTGTATTTTGTATATATTTTTGTGAATAGTTTGCTTCAGCGTACAAGTAATCTCATTTTGCTCAATGATTTTGCATTTTGCTTTTGTTTTTTTCGTTTTCGTTGATAATTTTTGAAGATATCACATTGTGATTTCAAGGTTTGTGGTGGCAGTTGCCTCGGTGAGCTTTGCCCTTGCGCTGCATTCCACGGCTTTAGATTATGTAGCGCATTTTTAACGTGTGATGTGTTACTGTGTGCTATATTTTCTACCTGCCGAATGAAACATGTTCTTCTTCTTCTTATCGATTCTTTTTCTTCCTCTTCTTTTCTCAAATTGTCCTGCTATTGTCAATACCGGTATTCACTCTCCCATTTCGTATACCCTGAGAGCTAAAGAACAGCTTGACTAGCTTGCCTACCTTCCTTAGCCATTCCACCCATTCTCCCGCACGTTCGGCTTAGTTTATTTTATGGACGTGAAATAAATAGTCAAAAGTTTTTGTTTATTTATTTTTAATTGTTCATTTTTGACTCTTTATTTTTGTCAATTTATTTTTGAGTGTTTATTTGTAGATATTTATAAAAAGAATAAACTATTTTGAATGGACTAAAAAAAATGACTATTTAATAAAGAAGCATGAATAAATACACAAAAATAAATATACAATACTTTATGTTTATTTGTTTTTGCGTGTTTATTTTAAAGTGAGTATTTATTAAATGTGATACTTTTTAATAAATAAAGAAAAAAATTAAAAAATTAATTTTTGGTTATTTCTTTTTTGACTGTACATGTAAATAAACAGAAAAACGTTGCACAAACTTGTGTTTACAAACGGCGCTCCAATGCTCCACAGAATAGCTTCTGGGACAAACAGCTCTTTTTAAAGCTACGCAGAGCAGTAGTGTGGCTGAGCGTCATATTTTCTCGAAGCCTATTGCGAAAACCGCGCCTAAGTGAAATGCAGACAAGATCTTAATTGCAAATTTAAAATGAAAAATGCGCACGAGATGTTTTAATGCGAAATTACGAAAGAACGAAATAGAGACAGGATGTTTTTTTTGTTGCAAAACTAAGTTACTAATGAAATGCTAACAGGTTGTTTTTTTTTTGCGAAACTGCAAATGAATGAAATTAAGACAGGATGTTTTATTGCGAAACTACGAATCAACGAAATACAGACAGGAAGTTTTTATAGCGAAACTGCTAATCAACGAAATACAGACAGGATGTTGTTATATAGCGAAACTGCGAATAAACGAAATACAGACAGGATGTTATAAAGCGAAACTGCTAATCAACGAAATACAGACAGGATGTTTTATTGCGAAACTGCTAATTAACGAAATACAGACAGGATGTTATATAGCGAAACTGCTAATCAACGAAATACAGACAGGATGTTTTATTGCGAAACTGCGAATAAACGAAATACAGACAGGATGTTATAAAGCGAAACTGCTAATCAACGAAATACAGACAGGATGTTTTATTGCGAAACTGCTAATTAACGAAATACAGACAGGATGTTATATAGCGAAACTGCTAATCAACGAAATACAGACAGGATGTTTTATTGCGAAACTGCGAATAAACGAAATACAGACAGGATGTTATATTGCGAAACTGCCAATCAACGAAATTCAGACAGGATATTTTATTGCGAAACTGCTAATTAACGAAATACAGACAGGATGTTATATTGCGAAACTGCGAATAAACGAAATACAGACAGGATGTTATACAGCGAAACTGCCAATCAACGAAATACAGACAGGATGTTTTATTGCGAAACTGCTAATCAACGAAATACAGACAGGATGTTATACTGCGAAACTGCTAATTAACGAAATACAGACAGGATGTTATATTGCGAAACTGCTAATCATCGAAATACAGACAGGATGTTTCATCGCCAAACTGCGAATCAACCAAATGCATAGATAATGTTTCATCGAGAAACTACGAAATACTCGCAACTTTTTTGTTGCGAAACTACGAATGAACGAAATAGAGACAGAGTGTTGTTAGGCATAGGCGCAGATAGAAGGGTTCCTTGCCATCGTTTATTTTTATACTCCCTGACCTTAATGTTGATGTGGAATCAATTCGTAAAGAAAACACTGACAACGCCAAAAAAGAAAATTTACAGTAGTCATGTAATAGATGTACATGAAAGGGCAAATATGAGTGTTTAGGTAAAAGGTTTTTCTACTTTTTTCACCTCCTGGCCCACTTTCATTAGCCTTTTTTCACACGGCCCACAATGCACGTGACAAAAAAACGCTATCAGTGGCGTAGCGAGAAATTAAAAAAAGGGCCATAAACTACAAAAACCATCAAAATGTCTGCCATATTTTAATCACTCAGCTGCAGTGTTTTTTTTCCTTATAATTCCACGTCAAAAGAGTGGGCATGGCACAATAGCACCCCACCTAATTACGTCTCTGAACACAATGTTCCAGATTTCACAAGTTTACAGGCCTTGAGTTTTATAAAAAAAGTAAATAAATAATTCAAGCTGAAGCGACAATTGATTAAATGCTGCCTCATTGCTTTAGCCATGTTTACGAGACGTTTATAACACTACAATATACATAATTAATACGCTTAAAATCATTGTCCTCGCTCATGAAACCGAGCTTGATGAATTCAGGGTCATGCAAGATGCCAGATGCTTCCGATTTCAGTGTTGGCATATTTCTAATGTGTAGGCTAAGTCCCTGAACATCATGCTCCGATCAAGTATTTTCAACCATGCCGCAATTAACTAGCTGAGTATCAGATCAATTGTAACACTTTCGTAAATGCCAGCGGCGAGTAAACTAATTTAAACTAAAATGATTTCAAAACAAATGCGACACTTCTTAACGGCACAAACAGCTCATGTCAATTAATTTAACTAAATATATTACTGCAATCACAAAAAAAAAATAGGCATAGATTAAACCACTCAGCAAGATCACACTTGACTACGTTTTATGAAGTCTACACCTGCATGCGCTGCCCAGTGCTCACACAAAACAGTTTTCTTTAGTAAAGCGTATACTATTGCGCACTTTTTACGCATACATCGAGTGATTAAAAAAAAGAAAAACATCACTGATTTGAAACTTTAATCACTGTAGCTGCATTCAAGCCGTCAAGTTGAAATGTTGCACAGACATTTACTACTTTAGTGTTGTTCCACCCTGAGAATTTCAAGAGTTAAAAAATCGGTTTTCATAATATTATCAAATATCAAAAACTCATGCTAAAAGTAGCAATGCCATAAAAAATTAATCCTTAAACAAGCGATCAATGTTGCCTCCTTGTGCTTGACAAACATACTCTCTACCTAGATCGTAAGCTGCACAAGCTTTCGTAAATAAACTTTTTACGAAACAAACTTAGTTGCATTGTTAGTGTAATGGTTAGGTGCGTAAGCGCAGTGCAGAGCCGGCTCGACTTACACAGCAGATGCATTTTTTTTACCTTAACATGGTTTTTAAAGGCATGATGTTACCTTTCGTTGTGTCAAAACTATAGAAGTTAAAGCTATAAAAGTTTCAACACTTAGTACATACAAGTTTTTTTAATTATCCAAATTTCATTTAAATATCTTCAAAAGCAGCAAAAGTAATGTTTTTATGAACCACACGATATTGTTCTGTTGTTATCAGAGTTTGAATATGACTTAGGTAAACTTTATTTGTTCACGAAACATGAACAAGGTTGTCAGTAAACACAATTTCACTGAGTAAAGTCCCTCCAACTAAACAAAGTTATTCGTATCACCGTAAATAGGGGATTAGAGATGTTGAGAGTCTCTAAGAAAGGAGAGCCACCAGCCGTGAAGGGTTGAAATTTGATGATGAATCACTGCTATAAACAATAGGAGACTCACCTGGTTCTTCAATTAAAATTGCCAAAAATGCGTCAGAAAATGCCGAAAGAAAATTTAATAGCGCAGTGTTGTGTTACTACTGTAGTTATTCGGCGCTGTTTTTCCTGGGTTATAAATTACACGCGTTTTTATCTGAAATAGTTATTCTTTAGAAGAGTGTGACAATTTTGCTTTTTTGTTACACAGATCATGCATTTATTTGCCGCAAGTTTCGAGCTTGGCCGTGGTGGATATAAAAGTGGACACAATTTGGATATTTTAAGTATCCCTCTGTAAAAAAACGTTGCCGCACCACTGCATAAAATTACCCACTGCCGACCCCACAACTTTCTCTCCTCTGACGCCGGCACTGCGTGTCAAATAAATTTCTCGAAAATGAAACCTATGAAAACATTACTAAGAAAACCACTGAGAGTATGTTGTATCAAACAGCGTAATATTGCTTCGCACTTCGCCGTTTAAAATATAACTTATCCAATTGTTGGCTCGATCGTGCACGTAAAATCTGCAGTTCTAACGAAGGGATTAGTTCATAGGTGGATAATATCAAGGTTGTGCATGGTTGCAATAAATATCCGGCTTATTTTTTAGATAGTTGTGTCAGGAGATTTTTTAATCGTAAATATGACAAGATGTCAAGTCACCATGAAGAAAGTAAAAAGCGTAGAGCAGTTGTTGCTCAGTCGCCCTTTTAGGTGACATGTTAATGCAGCTCAAGAAAAAGGTGTTTGCCTTGGTGGATGAACTAAAAACTTGATGACGCCTGTAATTATTTTGTATGTGATCTGATAACGTGCTAGCAGCGTTTACTTTTGGAGTTGCGCTGCGAGGAGATTTTGTGTGCAATTTACCAATCGATTGCGTAACTGTGACTTCGAGTGTAATGTAAATGACTGCTCGGCAAATTTGAGATTGCAGCCGTTCAGTCAAGAGCTTGTCTCAGACGCCTGGCGTTAACTTAACATGTGTATTTTTGTTAGATGAATTGTAGTGATGATTTTAAGTTAATTTATGCCGTAATAAAATCTCATCTTAATTACAGTTCATTTAAATTAACTTAAATCCTGATATGGCAGCTTCTCTAAATGACTTGCATAAACCTTCAAGATTGGATGCTGATCCAAGTTCATCAAATGGAGCGAAGCAGTTCAAGCACTGGCTTAGAGTATTTACGGGCTTTCTGGAAAAATGTGAAGCGATAGCCGCAGCGCAAGAAGCACTGGCTCCAAATCGTTTGCAAATTCTATTCACTTACGTAATCGCACATGTTTATGAGCATGTGAAAGACTGTGAGACTTACGACGATGCCATACAAAAACTCGGAAACAACTTCATTAGAGCCCCAAACGTCGTTTTTGCACGCCATCAATTAGCAACCAGGAAACAGCTACCAGGAGAAACTTTAGAAGATTTCTATCAACCGCTTCATGTGGTGAGTAAGCATTGCGGTCTAAGATATGTTACAGCCGAGGAATATCCGAACGAATCAGTTCGTGATGCATTTATAAATGGCATTGCGTGACATTTCATTCGTACGCGATTACTGGAGAACTTCGAAATGACAGTAACACAGGCTTTTGATAACGCTCGCTCTTTGAGAACGGCACAAGAGCACTCTGCAGCGTATCTAAATGAAACTGAAGTTGCATCCATCTTGCCTCAACAAGATACTGTTGCTTCAATCGAGGATAAATCGAGGGATGACGTCGTTTTGAGTTCGGCTTCACATTCAATTTCTTGTTATTTTTGTGGTCGATCTTTTCATCAGCGAAACTATTGCCCGGCTAAAGAAATCACTTGCTATTCCTGCGGAAAAAAGGGGCATTACTCTAAGGTTTGTCGCTCAAAATCTCAGGTACCTCGGGAAACGAAGTCTCGACAAAGGCAAACTGCATCGATTTCTGTGGGAGAATCAACAACGAATCTGTGTTCCGTCGCCACTTCATGTCCAACAAGCTTATCTCCAGCGTCATTGCAAGTTTCCATAAACGGAAGGTTTTTAACTGCGCTCGTGGACTCTGGAAGCTCTGAGAGTTACATGAACTCCAATTGTTTATATGTCTGTGCTAAACTGAAACTAGACGTTTATCTAAACGCTGCTCGTCAAGTACAAATGGCTTCCACTGCCATGAAGATTGAGTCGACGGGATTTTGCTTGGCAGACCTAAGTATTGGAGACACTGCATATCCATCCACTCGATTAAACATTCTTGAAAATCTGTGCTGTGATATTATTCTTGGTCTTGATTTCCAATCCCAGCACCAGAGTCTGATCATTGAGTTCAATGGAGAGTCTCCTGACTTAGTGGTGGCGCCCGACTCGCATTGTCTACTCACAGCTGTTGTTTCGCCAGAAGTTTCGTTGTTCTCCAAACTTTCTGATGGTGTAAGACCAATAGCCACAAGATCACGCCGCTACAATCTACATGACAAAGCATTCATTCAAGAAAACATTGACAAGTTGCTTGAAGAAGACATCATTCGACCCAGCAATTCACCGTGGAGAGCTCCGGTAGTGATAGTTAAAGATGAATTTAATCGGCATAAAAAACGTATGTGTGTGGACTATTCTCAGACTATTAATATCTACACCGAACTAGACGCGTATCCTTTACCCAGAATAGATGATATGGTGAATGAACTGGCGAAGTATACTGCATTCTTAACCTTTGACCTAAGAAGCGCTTATCATCAAGTGAAGATCGTTGAATCGGACTGTATATTCACTGCTTTTGAAGCAAATGGTAGATTATATGAATTCACAAGAATATTGTGTGGAGTTAAAAATGGAGTAGTTGCTTTTCAACGAGTGATCTCTGAATTTATTGAACGTGAAAATTTAAAAGATGTATTTCCGTATTTGAACGATGTCACAGTTGCCGGTAGAACGCAAGAAGATCACGATGCAAATGTAAAATTATTTCTTGACACCATACACCGTAATAATTTTAACCTTAATGAAACAAAGACGATTAGCTCTGTCAATAGTGTTCAAATATTGGGATATGTTGTCGAAAACGGGCTAATTATACCAGACCCTGAGCGCTTACGACCTCTAAAAGATTTTCCATTTCCTGTCAATTCCAAACAGCTCAAAAGTGTTTTGGGAATGTTCGCGTACTATGCTGAATGGATTGATCGCTTCACTGACAAAGTGCGCCCACTCGCGAATGCCAAAGTTTTTCCTACTAGCAAAGATATCAAAGCTCTTCAAGCTTTTCAACTGCTAAAGCAATATTAGAGAGCGCTGTCTTGCACTCGATTGGCGAAAGCAAAGCATTTGTAGTTGAATGCGATGCTTCGGAAGTTGCAGTATGTGCCACCCTCAATCAAGGTGGTAGGCCAGTAGCCTTCATGTCACGAACCTTGCAGGGTGGAGAATTGCACTATCCTGCTGTTGAAAAAGAGGCCACTGCAATTATCAAAGCTATAAGGAAATGGTCGCATTTGGTGCTGCGACAAACATTCACACTCGTGACAGACCAACGATCGGTTGCATTTATGCTTGACAGCCGACGTCGCTCCAAAATAAAAAACAATGAAGTTCAACAATGGAGAATGGAGCTAGCATTGTACTTGTATGACATAAAATACCGACCTGGAAAACGGAACGTAGGACCCGATACTCTCTCCAGAGCATTTTGTTCAAGCTTGACTGAATCCTCTTCATTAGAAGATATTCACAATAGCCTTTGTCATCCAGGTGTAACAAGATTTCTGCATTTTGTCAGAACGAAGAACTTACCTTTTTCCACATCAGATGTCAAGCGTGTTGTCTCGTCGTGTAAAATATGTGCTGAACTGAAACCTCAAATTTTCCGTTTTAACCAAAACGTGTTGATCAAGGCCACGAACCCTATGGAACGTTTAAGTTTGGATTTTAAGGGGCCAGTTCAATCAATTAATTGCAACAATTATTTATTAGTCATTGTTGATGAATATTCACGCTTTCCTTTTGTTTTTCCGCGTAAAAATACTTCGTCGTCTACTATCATTCAGTGTCTTGAAAAACTTTTTGCTTTGGTACGCCTAGATTTATTCATTCAGATAATGCCAGCTCATTTTCATCTCGTGAATTTAAACAATATTTATTGAGTCGGGGTATTGCTTCCAGTAAATCTAATATTTATCATCCTGTCGGAAACGGACAATGTGAGAAAACTGTGGGTAGGGTGTGGAAAACTATTCAACTGGCATTGCAGACTCGTGGTTTACCGTTTTCACAGTATGAAATTGCTTTAGATGACGTATTGCATTGTATTAGGTCTTTGTTGCGTGTGTCGACTAATTCAACACCCCATGAGCGAGTTTTTAATTTCAAGCGCCGCTCTTGTTCTGGGAAGTCTTTACCGACGTGGCTGACTTGTAATGATAAAGCTTTCGTTAAACGCTTTGTCAGAAACAGCAAGAGCGATCCTTATGTTGATGAGATTGAACTTATTCATGTGAATCCTACATACGCTAGTATTCGTAACCCAAATGGTCGTGAAGCCACTGTTTCTGTTCGTGATTTATCACCTTGCCCACGTGTGAATAATAATAGCACTGTTGAAAGTGATCAAGATGTTTCTGTTCGTGATGTATCGCAATGCTCGCATGTGAGTAATGACGTTATTACCGGAGATAATTTTGATATATTTGTGAACTCAAACCGTGACCTTATTGATTCTTCTTTTAGTGAAACGTTACGTGGTAAAAGTGTAAACTCCGAAGTTAATAACGTGAGACGATCAGCCCGCAGCAATGAGGGCGTTCCCCCCTCGCGATACGGAATTAATAAATGATTTTTTTAGGAAGGAAAAATGAACTAAAAACTTGATGACTCCTGTAATTATTTTGTATGTGACCTGATAACGTGCTAGCAGCGCTTACTTTTGGAGTTGCGCTGCGAGGAGATTTTGTGTCCAATTTACCCATCGATTGCGTAACTGTGACTTCGAGTGTAACGTAAATGACTGCTCGGCAAATTTGAGATTGCAGCCGTTTAGTCAAGAGCTTGTCTCAGACGCCTGGCGTTAACTTAACATGTGTATTTAAGTTAATTTAAGCTGTAATAAAATCTCATGTTAATTATAGTTCAGTGGAAAAGTGCACATGGAACCGAGTTATTCTACGAATTATTGACATCGCCTGAAACATCGGACACAACTTTCATCTGAATGACAGCGCCAGGCAAAAGACCTTGATAAAATATGAAGTTGCATAAGAATAACGTATTCTTGCGGTTCTAGTTATATGGGACGGACCAGACGCAACCTCATTTACAGACACTTAGAGGAGCATTCCCATTCGGATAAATCCGAGGTGTGCGGACACTTAAAGGACAATTCTGACCCTGAAGTAGAGTATGCTAAACCGGACGTTTTTAGAAATGCTGGTGAATCTGCACGCTTATCAGCTCTTAAATAACTTTTCATTCAAAAATATTGCTTTGCTTACATTGCTGATAATGACAGCTGCATAGGCGTACGTAGGGGGCCACGGTGCCATGGTCCCTATCCCTACCCCCTTTGGCTCTGAAATAAAGTGCTAAAACCTACAGTAACTTTCAGTCTATAATTTCTCAAACTAGTAATGGTACAAGCTTTCTTCCATTTGTTTTAGTCAAGCCTCTGGTTTTAGACATAAGCTGCGAAAATGTTTTTGCATTGTCCATAGTAACTACGCTCATTGCATGCCCTTTTTCGATAAAAAAAGTGTGATAAGACGAGTTTTTTTATGTGAAAACCGTAAAAAATTGTTGGCGCCTGGGGGCCTAACCCCCACACCCCATTAGCCTCCGGTGGCTGGGCGTTTCACGCCCAACCCCCCGGTTGTGACCCCCCCCCCCCTTGACAAATCCTGGGTGCACCATGACAGCTGAACCTATGTTGTCAAAACGTCCAGTTTTAAAATCAACTGTAACTTTAGTTTTTCTCCGTAAGCTATTTTTGTCCCATATCTATCGCATTCCAAAACTAAGCGATTGTTAGTTATTTTATTTAGTAGCATATTTATCCTCCTATCACGAGAAAGCGATCAATGCGCTATACGAGCTCGCTTAGGAGTTGCCAGCCATCTGTCTACCACACCAAGATGGGGGAATCCCGCTAAGTGCCTTTCCCAACGGCACAACAAATATACTTGCCGGCTCGTTCTCCACACTGTCCCTTACATGCTGAGCGTCAAGCAGGGAAGCTGTGAATACCAATTTAAAGTCATTGGTTTGACCCGACTCGGAATCAAACCCGAGTTTACAGCTCAAAAGACAGACGCTTCATACCACTCGGCCCAGTGGCGTACGCAGGATTTTTCAATGGGGGGGTTTAGTGACGTCACATCGTGATGACGTAAAGATACTACGTTACAATTACAGTAGTTTAGAGGTATTAAAGTGCATCGTATTGTAATGTTTCCAGCTTAAATTGCAGTTAACCATGATTAAGCTATATAATGCCATTACTAAGGAAACAACAAAGATATTTCATTCACACTTTTGCTTAATGCTTTGAGTTTCATAGAAGGAGAGAAAAGGTTTCACAGAAACTCAAGCTCTCAGGCCGTTGTTAAAAATTTTCTGAAAAAATTTTAGTTGAAATCATTTTTGGGCCATAGGAAGGTTAATTGACTAAAGTAGGCTGGCTAGCTGTGGCAACGTCACAAACAGGGTGCACCCAGGGGGTAAAGCAAGCAATTCCTTCTCTCCAAAAAAACTTTTCTTAAGAACCAACATTAATAAAAGCAACGCATATTGGCTAAACCTTGTTATAAACAGTCAATATACGGTACACTCATTATGAAGGGGGCAGTTTCTCGCTTGAAGTTTGAAAAGTGAAGATATTGGAGCATAAGAAAAAACTGCCCTCCCTACCAAAACGTTTTGAAACTAAAATAAATTATGCGAGAGAGGAATCATCCGATTAAAGTCAAAAACAGCGATTAAAGTCAAAAATATCATCCGATTAAAGTCAAAAACAGCGTCGATATCAGATGCTTTCAAACACATAATCGGGGTGTCTATGGGAAACGAAGAAGTTTAGCTCCTGAGATAGTCAGCTTACAGTACAAAAAAACAATGTTGTCTCTTCCCTCGTTCCGCCTCTAGGCCTCTTTAACTCTTTTGTTGGTCTATGGTCGTCTTTGGCAGTATTTTTATCTTACTTTTGGCACTTAGAGCAGTGTCAATTTAGTTGTTTTATATTTTAATAAAATTTCTCGAAGGGCGATCATAGCGTTGTGTTAAAAGATTTCGCTATCGATGCGGAAGGTTTGGGACTCAATTCCCAAGCCGGTCAAATAGGACACAGTATAGCCGACGGCTCGCAACTGCTGCGACGTTTCTTTGAAGCTGCGCTGAACAGGCGCTAAGCCGCGGGGTCGGGCCCTGCCACTCGCTACCACGTTTCGGTATAACAACGAATTTCATGAAACGAGTATAATCAAGATTTGATTTGATTTTGTTTGAAAAAAAATTGTGTGCAGCCATAGTTAGTGCACATACACCGCATTTAAGAAAACTCCTACTTTTTAGTTGTTTCACAGCAACATCAATGACAAAAATGCACTTCAAGCAAAACACAACAGAAAAGTTGGACTACCGGGTACCGGTATGGTAGCATTGCATCGTAATCAGTGCTCAAGTTGTAAAAACACTTATGGGGGAATGGTACAACTTTTCACGCAGACGCAATCAGGGATGATCATTGTACTTGTAAGGGAATGGTTTACGCTAAAATGTTTTGTGGGGGGTGTTGTTGTTTGGGATGAAAACATGATAGCAATTTCGGCAAGCTCCGCATGAGGAAAAGCCGGTTCGTTTTAAAAAAAAAGGTTTCATTTTTTCTGCAATTGTCAAGGGGGAAGGGGAGTGCTGACTACCGACCACTGCGAACGTCACTGGGGCCCATCTCTTAGCGCTTGGGTAACACAGAAACGTCGCAGCGGTGGCGAGCCGTTGACGACACTGTGCCGATTTGACCATCCCGGGAATCGAACCCCATACCTTCCGCACCGACAACCTGTGCGCTTAACAACTTAGCTAACTGCCGGTACCGGCCCAAAAATCAAACCCAAAACCCCCCGCGCCGATAGCGATGTGTTTAACCGCTACGCTGACTGGCCGGTTTGGCTCAAAATTATGACATCGCAAGCGGAATATCTGCATGCGTTGCAACCGTTCTCTTCCAAGAATGCCTTCTGCGCTGAAACGTTGTCTTGTCCAGCCATAGCCGTTGAGAATTTGTTGCCCGATTTGTTTTAGGCGAGTTCTTGAGGTAAGTAGTGACGGAGTTTTCGGGACAAGTCTCGGGTCTCGAGACACAATTTTCAAAGTCTCGTCTCGGTCTTGAACTACAAGTCTAGATCTCGAGTCTCGTAAAATTATAGTCTTGAAATGCGAGAAGTCTGGAGATTCAAAATTTTATGTTGTGTAGGACTAAAAAAACTTTGAATTTATTGGATGTGAGCATTGCAGTGCAACGCAAAAATTAAAACATTGTCGGAGACATCTGACAACATTGTTATACGTTCTTTGCCATGTAAAAACCAATCAAAAAAAATTGAAGAAAATCGGGCCAACTTTCAATCTCGCACCCCTTACGTTTTTATAATGGAGGGGTTCGGACCTCCCGAAAATACAAATTTTTAGATATTTCATGTTCTAAATGTGTTAAAAAGATGAGTGATGCTTCAAAAGTTTCAGAATTTTTGAAACAGTAACTGTTGTATTCTTTACCACATTGATAACTCGTGGCAAATTGAGTAGATTTTGGAAAAATAAAGCCGCTGTAAATCTCAAAACTGGACGTTTCGACAACATAAATTCAGCTGTCATCATCAGCAGTGTATGCAAGGCAGTACAAAACTGTAAGAACTAGAATTTAAAATTCTAACTACAAGTAATAGCATAACCCAGGCAACGGGTCAAAATAAGTAGTATAATTATAACGTCATAAACCACAAGCTAATAAAAAGACTGACGGAGTTAAATCAACAATTAAATAAGTAAAGAGGAGCGGATTTGGAGTCAACGTTAAGCAATGGCTCATATTTTTGAATAAAAAGTGACTCAAGAATTAATAAGCGTGCGGAATCACCAGAGCTACTAAGAATGTTCGGTTTGGCAAAGTCCACTTTATGGTCAGGATTGTCCATTAAATGTCGGCACACCTCGGATTTATCTGAACTGGAATGCTCCTTAAGTCTGTTAATAAGATTACGTCTAGTCTGTCCTATATAGCTAGAACCACAAGAACACGTTAATTTATATACAACCCCATATTTCATCAAGGTCTTTTGCTGATCTTTCAGACGAAAGTTATGTCCGATGTTCCAGGTGGTGTCGATAATCCGTAGAATAACTCGGTTCCATGTATGCTTTTCCACTAAGGCGGACAGCTCTTTTTTGAGTTGCATTGACATGTCACCTAAAAAGGGCAACCGAGCAATAACTGTTCTACAATTTTTACGTCTTTCAAGGTGACTCAACATCTTGTCATATTTACGATTAAAAAATCTCCTGACACAACTATCTAAAAAATAAGCAGGATAGCCATTGCGACCAAGCATAACCTTGATATTATCCACCTCTGAACAAATGCTTTCATAAGAACTACAGATCTTGTAAGCACGATCGAGCAAACAATTGACCAAGTTATATTTATAGCGGCGTGGTACAAAGCTGCTCCATTTGGAATATAATCCAGTGTTGGTCGGTTTGCGAAATGTACTGGTTGTAACTGTCGTTGAACTGTTATCTACTAAAACATCCAAAAAATTAATACATTTGTTATTTTGAATTTTAGTGGTAAACTTTATGTTAGGATGTACTTCATTCAAACTGTCACAAAATATTTTAATGGAATCAAGGCTATCAAAAACAGCAAAGCAATCATCCACATACCGGTAAAAAATTGATGGCTTATGATTTGAAAGCGTTCTCGACAGAGCTTTGTCCACTAGATGGTTCATAAGGACATCAGCCATAAGACAAGATAAACTGCCACCCATAGCCACACCGTCAGTTTGCTCAAAAAGTTCTCCATTGAATGAGAAGGCACCTCCTTGAACTGTCCATTTTAACAATTTCCTCATGTTATTTTTATCTATTCCTTTAAGAACAAAATCTATGTCATTGTCGAATAATTTATCCAATATTAAATTAATAGTATAATCAACCGGTATGTTAGTAAAAAGGCTAATTACATCAAAGGAAACCATTACCTTATTGTGTAAAAACTTATCTTTCATGTTATTGACGAAGGTGAATGAATCTTTGAGATTCGTCGGATGTTCTCGAAGAAAACCGAGGTTTTGTGAGAGCCACTTCGCGCATTCCTGATTGTAACTTCCGGTTGCCGATAGAATGGGTCTAAGTGGAACTGTCGGCTTATGTATTTTAGGTAGGCCATACATAGCCGGTAACGTGGTTGCTGATGGATAGATACGCCTGTAATCATCTTCCTCAAGAAGCTTTTTAGATTTAAGGCGTCGCAGGAACCTTTGAAATCTGCTGAGATTAGACAAATTATTATCTGACTTAACGCGAGAGAACTTAGTCTTATCATCAAGAATGTGAAGCATTTTAGCTTGATAGTCACTCTTATTCATAATTACTACTCCGTTTCCTTTGTCGGGTTTCGAGATCACTATCGTAGAATCATCACGTAATGACTGGAGAGCGTTTCGCTGCATTTCCGATAATGATGATGGGTGCCTGCCTTTTTGTTGAAAAAATGTAGTCACGTATCGTTCATACAAACCCATTAATTTCTGCTTAAATACAATACGGTTAGAGTTATTCAAATAATATCGGATTTGCTTATATATATATTCAAACTCGGTACGAACTTGAGAAATATTAAGTTTTTCTGGAAAGAAGGAATAGCTTAGTCCTTGATTAAGTAAATTGGTCTCAGCAGCCGAAAGGTTACGGCTCGACAGATTGACTACCACTTTAGGCTCATTATCCATAGCTAGACCCACGTCAATTCCCAAAGACTTAAGCTTGTGAGATACTGACTTAAGGGCTCTGCGTTCATCACGTGATTTAGCTCTGTCAAGAAACTTTTTAACATAATAAGTCGTAAGATAGCCTAAGTTACCGAACAACTTAAGTCTAAGAAAGCGATCTTCTTTCAATAGCTTCTGAAGGTTGGTCTTCTTGTGGTTCAATTCCTTTAAAAGAAGCTTGTTCCTAAATCTTTTAACCTGTTTTGAACCCTGAAGCTTAGGCTTAAAAAGCTTAAACCTGAGAAATTTTGGGCAAAGATTGTACAATACACAAGCTTTTAGAAAACTAATAGCTGCCTGGTTGCTAGCGATCTTACCTTGTAGCTGTTCAAGTTTCCTCAGCTGCCTTAAGCATTCATTCCCGTATCGGCTTCCAATATACTTCGGAACACAATAAATATGGGACGAAAATAGCTTAAGGAGGAAAAATAAAGCCGCTGTAAATCTCAAAACTGGACGTTTCGACAACATAAATTCAGCTGTCATCATCAGCAGTGTATGCAAGGCAGTACAAAACTGTAAGAACTAGAATTTAAAATTCTAACTACAAGTAATAGCATAACCCAGGCAACGGGTCAAAATAAGTAGTATAATTATAACGTCATAAACCACAAGCTAATAAAAAGACTGACGGAGTTAAATCAACAATTAAATAAGTAAAGAGGAGCGGATTTGGAGTCAACGTTAAGCAATGGCTCATATTTTTGAATAAAAAGTGACTCAAGAATTAATAAGCGTGCGGAATCACCAGAGCTACTAAGAATGTTCGGTTTGGCAAAGTCCACTTTATGGTCAGGATTGTCCATTAAATGTCGGCACACCTCGGATTTATCTGAACTGGAATGCTCCTTAAGTCTGTTAATAAGATTACGTCTAGTCTGTCCTATATAGCTAGAACCACAAGAACACGTTAATTTATATACAACCCCATATTTCATCAAGGTCTTTTGCTGATCTTTCAGACGAAAGTTATGTCCGATGTTCCAGGTGGTGTCGATAATCCGTAGAATAACTCGGTTCCATGTATGCTTTTCCACTAAGGCGGACAGCTCTTTTTTGAGTTGCATTGACATGTCACCTAAAAAGGGCAACCGAGCAATAACTGTTCTACAATTTTTACGTCTTTCAAGGTGACTCAACATCTTGTCATATTTACGATTAAAAAATCTCCTGACACAACTATCTAAAAAATAAGCAGGATAGCCATTGCGACCAAGCATAACCTTGATATTATCCACCTCTGAACAAATGCTTTCATAAGAACTACAGATCTTGTAAGCACGATCGAGCAAACAATTGACCAAGTTATATTTATAGCGGCGTGGTACAAAGCTGCTCCATTTGGAATATAATCCAGTGTTGGTCGGTTTGCGAAATGTACTGGTTGTAACTGTCGTTGAACTGTTATCTACTAAAACATCCAAAAAATTAATACATTTGTTATTTTGAATTTTAGTGGTAAACTTTATGTTAGGATGTACTTCATTCAAACTGTCACAAAATATTTTAATGGAATCAAGGCTATCAAAAACAGCAAAGCAATCATCCACATACCGGTAAAAAATTGATGGCTTATGATTTGAAAGCGTTCTCGACAGAGCTTTGTCCACTAGATGGTTCATAAGGACATCAGCCATAAGACAAGATAAACTGCCACCCATAGCCACACCGTCAGTTTGCTCAAAAAGTTCTCCATTGAATGAGAAGGCACCTCCTTGAACTGTCCATTTTAACAATTTTCTCATGTTATTTTTATCTATTCCTTTAAGAACAAAATCTATGTCATTGTCGAATAATTTATCCAATATTAAATTAATAGTATAATCAACCGGTATGTTAGTAAAAAGGCTAATTACATCAAAGGAAACCATTACCTTATTGTGTAAAAACTTATCTTTCATGTTATTGACGAAGGTGAATGAATCTTTGAGATTCGTCGGATGTTCTCGAAGAAAACCGAGGTTTTGTGAGAGCCACTTCGCGCATTCCTGATTGTAACTTCCGGTTGCCGATAGAATGGGTCTAAGTGGAACTGTCGGCTTATGTATTTTAGGTAGGCCATACATAGCCGGTAACGTGGTTGCTGATGGATAGATACGCCTGTAATCATCTTCCTCAAGAAGCTTTTTAGATTTAAGGCGTCGCAGGAACCTTTGAAATCTGCTGAGATTAGACAAATTATTATCTGACTTAACGCGAGAGAACTTAGTCTTATCATCAAGAATGTGAAGCATTTTAGCTTGATAGTCACTCTTATTCATAATTACTACTCCGTTTCCTTTGTCGGGTTTCGAGATCACTATCGTAGAATCATCACGTAATGACTGGAGAGCGTTTCGCTGCATTTCCGATAATGATGATGGGTGCCTGCCTTTTTGTTGAAAAAATGTAGTCACGTATCGTTCATACAAACCCATTAATTTCTGCTTAAATACAATACGGTTAGAGTTATTCAAATAATATCGGATTTGCTTATATATATATTCAAACTCGGTACGAACTTGAGAAATATTAAGTTTTTCTGGAAAGAAGGAATAGCTTAGTCCTTGATTAAGTAAATTGGTCTCAGCAGCCGAAAGGTTACGGCTCGACAGATTGACTACCACTTTAGGCTCATTATCCATAGCTAGACCCACGTCAATTCCCAAAGACTTAAGCTTGTGAGATACTGACTTAAGGGCTCTGCGTTCATCACGTGATTTAGCTCTGTCAAGAAACTTTTTAACATAATAAGTCGTAAGATAGCCTAAGTTACCGAACAACTTAAGTCTAAGAAAGCGATCTTCTTTCAATAGCTTCTGAAGGTTGGTCTTCTTGTGGTTCAATTCCTTTAAAAGAAGCTTGTTCCTAAATCTTTTAACCTGTTTTGAACCCTGAAGCTTAGGCTTAAAAAGCTTAAACCTGAGAAATTTTGGGCAAAGATTGTACAATACACAAGCTTTTAGAAAACTAATAGCTGCCTGGTTGCTAGCGATCTTACCTTGTAGCTGTTCAAGTTTCCTCAGCTGCCTTAAGCATTCATTCCCGTATCGGCTTCCAATATACTTCGGAACACAATAAATATGGGACGAAAATAGCTTAAGGAGGAAAAATAAAGCCGCTGTAAATCTCAAAACTGGACGTTTCGACAACATAAATTCAGCTGTCATCATCAGCAGTGTATGCAAGGCAGTACAAAACTGTAAGAACTAGAATTTAAAATTCTAACTACAAGTAATAGCATAACCCAGGCAACGGGTCAAAATAAGTAGTATAATTATAACGTCATAAACCACAAGCTAATAAAAAGACTGACGGAGTTAAATCAACAATTAAATAAGTAAAGAGGAGCGGATTTGGAGTCAACGTTAAGCAATGGCTCATATTTTTGAATAAAAAGTGACTCAAGAATTAATAAGCGTGCGGAATTAACAGCTATTCCTTCTTTCCAGAAAAACTTAATATTTCTCAAGTTCGTACCGAGTTTGAATA